>CAUYRT010063374.1:0-144352 GCA_963574885.1 Lepilemur ruficaudatus | reverse complement strand
TCTTTTTTTTTGAGACAGAGTCTCACTCTGTTGCCCGGGCTAGAGTGCCGTGGCATCAGCCTAGCTCACAGCAACCTCAAACTCCTGGGCTGAAGCGATCCTTCTGCCTCAGCCTCCCGAGTAGCTGGGACTACAGGCATGCGCCACCATTCCCGGCTAATTTTTTCTATATATATATATTTAGTTGGCCAATTAATTTCTTTCTATTATTAGTAGAGATGGGGTCTCGCTCTCGCTCAGGCTGGCCTCGAACTCCTGACCTTGAGCAATCCACCCACCTCGGCCTCCCAGAGTGCTAGGATTACAGGCGTGAGCCACCGCGCCCGGCCACCA
This sequence comes from Lepilemur ruficaudatus, assembly GCA_963574885.1. Lineage (NCBI taxonomy): Eukaryota > Metazoa > Chordata > Mammalia > Primates > Lepilemuridae > Lepilemur > Lepilemur ruficaudatus. Next base: position 144,019 of record CAUYRT010063374.1, on the reverse strand, counting down.
TTTCTATCTTCTCTTAAGTGAAGTATCTGTTCTAGTTTTTGCCTATTTTTTATTGGGTTGTTTGTTTTTTTACTGTTGAGTCAGATATGTGATTCACCAATATTTTTAGCTGGTCTGTAACTTGTCTTTTCATTATCTGGAGTATCTTCCATAGAACAAAGTTTTACAGTGTTGATGAGTCCAATTTATCAATTGTTACGAATTCTGGTTTGGTGTTAAGTCTAGCAAATCTTTGCTTAACTTCAGGATGTGAATATTTTTTCCTATGTTTTCTTCTAAAAATTGTATGATTTTACGTATTATACTTAGGTCTATGCTCCATTTTGAGCTAATTTGTGTATGAAGTGTGAGGTTTAGGTTGAAGGGTTTTTGTTTTTCTGTTTTTTTGCATATAGATATCCTATTGTCCTAATACCGCTTATTGAAAAAAATTATCCTTTCTCCATTGAATGTGCCTTTGCACCTTTGTTAAAAATCAATTGCCCATATTTGTGGGGTCTATTTCCGGTATGTCTATTTTGTTCTATTAATCTATGTGTCTATCAGGTCACCAATGCCACACTGTCTTCATTATTGTCGGATTATATAAATCTTAAAATTGGGCATTCTAACTTCCCTAAGTTTAGTTTTCTTTTGTAAAATTGCTTTGGCTATTCTGGTTGCTTTGCCTTTCAACATAAATTTTGAATCAGCATGTCTATAGCTAAAAAGGAATCTTGCTGAAATTTTTCTTGGTATCGTGTTGTATCTGTAGATCACTTTGGGGAAAATTTGAAATCTTTACAATGTTGGAGTCTTCTAATACATGACCACAGTACAGTCAACCCTGTGTATCTACAGGTTCCATGTTAGTGGATTCAACCAACAATGAATCAAAAATATTTGGGGAAAAAATCCAACAATAAAAATAATGCAAATAAAAGCAATACAGCATAGCAACTATTTACATAGCATCTTCAGCATATGAGGTATTATACATACTCTAGAGATGATCTAAAGTATATGGGAGGATGTGCGTAAGTTATATGCAAATACTACACCATGTTGTTTATGGGACTTGAGCCTCTGTGGATTTTGATAGCCACAGGAGTTCCTAGGACCAATCCTTTGCAGATACCGAGGGATAACTATATCTCTTATTTATTTGGGTCTTTCTTGTTTTTTTTCATTAGTATTTTGTAGTTTCAGCATACAGATGCTATATATATTTTGCTAAATTTTTACCTAAATATTTCAATTTTTTGGAGCTATTTTAAACGGTATTTTTAAAAAATTTGACTTCCAATAATTTATTGTTAGTGTGTAAGAATGCAATTGAATTTTGTGTGTTCCTCATGTATCCTATGACCTTGCTAAACTTAATTGAGTTCTAGGAGTATTTTTTTTCTATAAATTTCTTAGGATTTTCTATGTAGACAATTATGTTATCTGAAAATAATGACTGTTTTACTTCCTCCTTTCTAATTTACATGCCTTTTATTTCTTTTTCTTGTCCTATTGTACTGGGTAGAATTTCCACACAATGCTTAATAGGATTTGTGAGAGTGGACATTCTTGACCTGCTCCTGATATTAGGGCAAAGCACTCAGTCCTTCACCATTAAGTATGTTAGTTTATAGGGTTTTTTGTAGATGCCCTGCATCCCAGGTTGAGAAAGTTCCCTTCTATTTGTAGTTCCCTGAGCTTTTTTTTATTTCGTGAATGTCTGTTGAATTTTGTAGAATGCATTCTCTTTATCAGTTGATATAATCATGTATTTTTTCTTCTTTAGATTGTTAATACGTGATTGAGTTCTGGATATTGAACCAGCTTTGCATTCTCAGGATAAATTCCATTTGGTCATAATATATTATTCCTTTTGTATGTTGCTGAATTTGATTTCCTAATATTCTGTTGAGGATTTCTGTATCTGTGTTCCTGAGGGATAGTGGTTTATAGTTTTTGTTGTTGCTGTTGTGTCAGGGTGGCAGTCTGCTCTCGGTTCTTGGTGTGCTCTTGGCCGAAGAATGACCAGACACACCAAAGTGTCAGGTCCGGCCTCTTGGGGAACTATTATCCTAGTTCTTTGGGTCCTTGCTTGGGAAAAAAAAAACACAAGTATGGCCAGTGTGATGGAGTGGCCACAAGTAGGAAACAATTTCACTTGAGTAGCTTTTTATTGTAAAATGAAACAGGTCTATCTCCAAGAGTGGAGAGAGACAGACTGACTCACTGATTGACTGACTGACTGACTGAATCTTTCTCTGGGAATTCTCGGTTTGTTTCCTTTCATTGGCCTGATCTGGGGAAGAGCTTTCGGTGTGGGGTGTTACCAAATGATTAACAGGTATTCTCAAGGTTGCATCTGTGTATGTGAGCTCCTTCTCTGAAAGCCCAGCTGGGGAATGAACCACAATGTAGATTTAAACTAATGACATAATAATTAGTGAATATTAATTGGTGAATATTCCTTATACACATGAAAATAATGTGTATTCTGCTGATATTGGGTAAAGTGTTGTCTAAATATCAATTAAATTCCATTGGTTGATGGTGTTGTTGAGTTCTTCTATGTCCTTGATTTTCTGTCTACTCATTTTATCTCTTATTGAGAGAGAAGTACTGAAGTTTTGGATTTGTTTATTTTTCCCTTCAGTTCCTTAAGCTTGGCTTCATATATTTTGAAAACTATTGTTATGTTCATATGCATTTAGGATTGTTATGTCTCACCCTTTCATTATTATGCAATATCTCTCTTTATCCCTGGTAATTGTCATTGTTGTGTAGTCTGCCTTGTCTGATATTAATATAGTCACTCCAACTTTATTTTTCTTACTGTTTATATATCTTTTTGCATTCTTCTACTTTTAACCTACCAATACCATTATATTTGAAGTGAGTTTTTAATAAACAACATATAATTGGGTCATTTTTTTACTATTCATTCTGACAATCTCTTTTTTAATTGTTGCATTTAGACAACTTATACTTAATGCAATTATTGAAGTGTTTTATTGTTTGTTGTCTGTTTCTTCTGTTTTTCTTCCTTTGTTTTCTTTTTCCTGCCTCCTGTTGTGTTATTTGAACATTTTTTAGTATTCCATTTCATATTAATGTTTTTGACTGTATCTCTTGTATGGTTTTTAGTGGTTGCTATATGGATTGTAATACATTCTTAACTTCTCACAATCTACTTAGAATTAATATTCACCACTTCAAGTGGAATGTAGAACCCTTACCACCATATAGATCCCTTTTCTCCTCCATCCCTTATATTTTAGTTGTTTTATATATTATATCTACATACATTGAAAACCCCAGTAGAGATTGTTATCATTTTTGCTTTCGATCATTTAAAGTATCTTAAAGGACGCAAGGGAGAGTAGTCTATTTACCCAGATGTTTATTGGTTCTGTTGCTCTTCCATCTTTCTTGATGTTCCAAATTTACTTCTTGTATGTAATTTACCTTCCATCTGAAGAACTTCTTTTAGGAATTTTTCAGAGCAATTACTGGCAACTAATTCTTTTAGTTTTCTTTCATATCATATTGTCTTTTTTTTTAAATTTTTAAATTTTTTTTTTTTTTGAGACAGAGTCTCACTCTTTTGCCCGGGCTAGAGTGCCGTGGTGTCAGCCTAGCTCACAGCAACCTCAAACTCCTGGGCTCAAGCGATCCTACTGCCTCAGCCTCCCGAGTAGCTGGGACTATAGGCATGTGCCACCATGCCCGGCTAATTTTTTCTGTATATTTTTAGTTGGCCAATTGATTTCTTTCTATTTTTCGTAGAGACGGGGTCTCACTCTTGCTCAGGCTGGTTTCGAACTCCTGACCTTGAGTGATCTGCCTGCCTCTGCCTCTCAGAGTGCTAGGATTACAGGCTTGAGCCACCGCGCCCAGCCCCATATTGTCTTTATTTCAGCTTCATTCCTGTAGGACATTTTTGCTGGATCCTGAGTTGACAGTTCTTTCTTTAACCACTTAAAAAGTATTTTTTGGTGGTTTTTTTTTCACTTTTTCTGGTCTCTATGGTTTCAGATGAGAAATCTGAAGCTATTCAAATAATTGTTCCCCTATAAAAGGGGTCAGTAACTTTTTTTCTGTGAAGGACCAGATAGTGAATATTTTGGGCATTGCAGGCCATACAGACTATATTACAACTACTTAACTCTGCCACCGTATCACTAAAACAGTCATAGGCAACGCATAAAGGAATAGTTATGGTTATGTGCTAATAAAACTTTATTTACCAAAACAGACAGTGAGCCATATTTGGCATAGGGACCATAGTTTGATGACCTCTGCCAGGAAAGTAATGTGTCATTTTTCTCTGGCTACTTTAAGATTTTTTTTCCTTTGATTTTAGTTTTAGTTTTCATCAGTTTGATTCAGATGTGTCTGCTTATGGATTGCTTAGATTTATCCTGCTTAGAGTTCACTAAGCTTTTAAATCTATAAGTTTATGTCTTTTGCCAAATTTGGGACATCTATTATTTACTCAAATATTTTTCTATGCTACAATCCTTTTCATCTTTCTTCTAGGACTCCAATAATACAGATATTAGACTTTTAAAAATTGTCCCACAGTTCCCTGAGGCTCTGTTAATTTTTTTAAATCATTTTTCTCTCTGTTGTTCAGATTGGATAATTTCTATTGTTCTAGCCTCAGGCTCACTTTTTCCCCCTGTATCTCTATTTTGTTATTTAGCCCACCCAGTGAGTTTTTTGTTTGAGTTATGGTAATTTTCAGTTCTGAAATTTCCATTTGGTTTTCTTTATATTCTCTATTTATTTTCTGAAAGATTCCATCTTTCCATTTGTTTTAAAGTGTTTACCTTTGCTTCTTGGGACATTTTTATAATAGCTACTTTTAAGTCTTTGCCAGATAATTCTACCGTCTATATATCTATTTCTATGAAAGTTGAGACTTTTTTTCTAGTTCTTATTATGCCTGTCAGATTCGGATTGCATTTTGTGCATTTTGAATATTATGAGACTCTAGGTCTTATTTAAATCTGAAGGAGAGTGTTGATATATTTGTTTTAGCAGGTAATCAGCCCAGTTGGGGTCAGGCTGCAAGTTTCAACCAGCTTTCTGTGGACTGTGATTTCAACATTAGTTCTGTTTTCCGAGCCTTCTGTTGTCCTGTCCGGAGCTGTCCAGCATGTGCTCTACCGACTGGCCGTCTGGACATGGGTGTAGCCTATCTCATAGTCCATTTCTCAAAGGCTTTGGCTTTGCTGTCAGCATCAGGTCCCCCCATGTAGGTGAGCTCAGGAGTTCATCACAACTTTATGAGACTCCTTCTCTCCACCATACCCTTGGGCCTCTCTTTGTCAGTCATTTGGCCATAAAGCTGGGATTTTAGTTGCCTTGCTGTGTTGTGCAGATCCCATTACTGTGTCCATATCTGAAGCCACGGCCGTAGGTAGGGAGAAGAAAACAAAAAGCAACAGGGGTTTGCCTCATCCTACTGGGACTACAGATCTTCGCAGTTTCCCTGCTCCCATGATTTTAGGCACCTGGGGGCCCCACTGTCACTGCCATCACCACCACAGGATTGCCTGGGACCTATAGTGCAAGTGAACAGAAAAAACATTTTTAAAAAGAGAGGAAAAATAGGCAATTTCCTCCACTCTCCGGGGGCCTCTTTCTTGCTCCTCAAGCTGCAACTAGAGACTCCTCCTGGAGCTCTCTCTTGTGTCCTGTTCCCAGTGCAGGCTGCCTTGAGTCCAGGCTCAGGGATGAGGGAAAAATGGGAGCTCGTGGCTATGCAGTGGTACTTTGAATTCTGAACTTCGTCCCCAGTCTGCTGCTCCTGTGCACTTTTCCGAGTCCTCAAATGGCTGCTCCAGCACCTGTCTGGGTTTTACAGCTTCCTTCGGGTTGCTCGTCCTGCCTTGCCCAGGGCAGAACCGTTTCCATGTCCCTTCGCTCTCTATCCCGGGACCCTCCACTCTACCCCTCCCTCTCCTTCAGCAGTCTCCGCTGTCCTTTGGGCAGCATCCAGTGTGGCCTTCCTGTCTTTGATGGCTTTAGTTTGGTTTTTCTTCTACTTCCTTCCTGAGCTCTGCCAACTCATGTTTTATTCCCCTTTGATGCAATTTTGTAGTTTTCCTGAGTGGTTTTGTATCTCTGCTTTGAGTTTTTGTTTTGAAGAGGCATTTGTTTCATTATTTTTTTGCATTTATGATAATGTTTGGCCAACAATTTTTAATGGATCCGTGGCATTTTTCTTGTTAGTGTTCTTCATCTATTTATTTCTATTTTGTTCCTGCTTTTTTTCTGTAATTTTATATTCATTAGATTCTGGTTCCTTTCCTAACATTATTCCTAGTCTTTCAGTGAAGTGGATTTCCACACCCCTGCCTGCCATCTGCTATTTGAAGAAGTCTCCTAAGGAGAATGATCCAGGGTAGGGTTTCTGGCTCCTGCGAATTTCCCCTGAATCGCAAAGGTCCTTAGACACGGAGCTGTAACTGTGTGTGTGAATCTTTACCTCAGCCTGGCTAATAGAAGTCTGCAGCTGCAGGCTTGCTACCAATTCAGTCTCTCTTCTCGGGCCCTCTCCCCCGCCCAGCTCTCTGCACTAGCCTGTGAGTCCTGGTAGTTCCCTGCTGCCAGTCTATGAAGCCTGTTTCTGTTGTTCCAAACACAAGCTTGTTGGTTTTTTGCCTTAGGGCACATGCTCTCTGCTTTGATGAATCGCACTCTGTGGGCTTTGCCTGAGACCTGTAGCTATAGAAATCCTCGTTAGGGATCTTCCTAGAACCCTACTAGATCTTTACTGCATTGGTCAGCCTTTCTCCAGACACTGTTAAAAGAGATTAGAGATAATTTCTGGGCATTAAAACTAGGGCTGGCATTTCTGTTGTTCTTCTTAGTATTAGGGGGTGATTTCCTAGAGGAAAAGAGGATAACGTCATATTTACTCCACCATATTAAAGGCAGAATTTGGGTAGGTTTATTTTTAAAATGATACACATTATCAAGTTGCCCTCAATAATCTTAGATGTCTTTATAATGTTCTTTATAATTTTAATCCATTGTGCTAGGAAAGAAATGTGTGTGTGGGTGGGGGGCACAGTCCTGTGAAAAAGGCAGGACGACAGTTGGGAAGCCGGGCTGCTTAGCTACAGCCATCAGTCGTCCTCAGAAGGCAGTGAGGAAGCAGGGTGTGGGCACAGGGGAGCCATCAGAGGCACAGAGGGGCCACTTGATTCCAGCGTTACATGTATTAAAGGCATTTTTGTAGGGTAGGCAAATAACCCCAATATTCCTGAGAGGTGATTTGTAAGGATAGGAAGCTCATTCCCAGGCTGGACAAATGGAGTTTCTGGAAAGTTCTCACACAGACGTGAACTCTGCCTTCCCGTTTCTTTATCATGCGGTGCTGTTCTCCAGTCTGGAACCCCCAGAATCTGTTCCTCTCCATGCACAGGGCAGCTGTTCCAGTACTCAGAGGCAGAGTCCTTCAGCTGAAGCCCTTTCCCATAGCTCTAGAGGGGTCAGCAGTGCTGGTGGACACAGCTCCCTGTGCCAGGTAGGGAAGGGGCCTGGGGGGACCTTGCAATGGAGCCTCTGGGTTTGGGCTTTCAGGTGCTCCCAGGTGTGTCCCTGTGTGTCAGTTTGTGTTCCATGCCGACTCATTTGTCTCAGAGGGGCTGATTCTGCACTCAATTCCCTGTGCACCCACAGTGCTGTCCATGGTCCTCAACTGCCATTTCCTACCCAGGCATTATTGATTCTGTTCATCATGGAGCCTGCGTGTTTTAAGTGATGCCTCCTAATCATTCTCAACCAAGTGAGGGAATAGGCTGCAAAGGAGAGAAAGGGATCCCTGAGAAAGGAAGAGAGCTGTGCTTTTAAATCGCCATGAAACTCACGAAATTGTGACTTTGGTTTCACAATTGAGGTGGCTGATTCCATGCACTGTTGACGAATCTTTCACATTTCTGACAGTTACAGATTTCCCCCCAGGGACATAACTCTTCTACTCCCATGTCTATGTTTGCGGAGCTCAGCTTCAAGTGCACCTCTAGAGGCCTGAAAGCACTTTGCTGTCCATCTGAGATCTGGCAGTAACAGCCACTGACCGCCAGCAAACCTAACTCTCCTTCCAAGTCCCAAAGAGAATCTCGAAGTTTTAATCATCCTGGGACTCCCTGGTTGAAGGGCAGATGTAACCTTGAGACATTGACAAGAAGGATGATTAGATTCAGAGAAAGAGAGAGCAGGCGTGAGGGTGTTGAAGGGGTTTTGGACTGCAGGGTCAGTGATGGGTGTCAGAGAACACAGAGAGTGAATGAGAACACACTTGGAGGTTCAATCTCATTGCTCCTTCTCCTGGAAAGCAATTGGCAGCTGCCGACTTACAGAGCAGTGCTGGGGCTGGGGATCACGTTGAATCTGTGCACCTGCCTTAGGACCTTGTGCTGCTGGAGAGGTGTTCAGACACATTATCTCTGTTGGCAGCTGGAGAAAATTGTCTGGGTGTAAAGGACTTGGCCTGTACCCTTTTGTGGGAGAGGCAGAATTTGGTTTGGTGTTTTCTTTTCTATGCAAAGGATTTGAGACCTAGAGACTAGGCAGAAGGACAGTTGACTTCTCTACTTCCTTCCCCCAGTGTAGACTGGGTCAGCAGCTCAGATTAGGGCTTGGGAAGCAGCCAGGCCTTTGACCCTGGTTAATCACTTATTAATTGGGTTAACATGGACAATTCTCTAAACTTTTCTGAGTCTTAAATGCCAGATATGGGTTTTCTGTTCCTCAGGACTTTGTTTTTATCTCCTGAGGCTGCCTTAACCAAGGCCATAAACTGGCTGGCCTGAAACAACAGAAATTATTGTCTCATGGTTCTAGAGGCCAGAAATACAAAATCCGGGTATCAGCAGGGCATGATCTTTCTGAAGGCTCCAGGGGAAGGTCCTTCCTCGCCTCTCCTGGCTTCTGGTGGCTGCCAGCAATCCCCGGTGTTGCTTGGTCTATAGACGCATCACTCCAATCTGGTGTCCTTCACATGTGTTTTCTGTCTTCATGTCATGTACTCCTCCCTGAGTCTTCATGTGACCTTCTTACAGTGACACCAGTCATTGGATTTAATGCCCACCCTAATCTGAGATGACCTCATCTTAACTCATTACATCTGCAAGGACCCTATTTCCAAATAAGGCCATATTTGAAATTCTGAGTGAACATGGATTTTGGAGGGACACTATTCAACTCAGTGCAGATACTCTGAAGATTATATGAAATAATACATGTGAAGTATTCAGCATAACGCCTGACACACGGCAAGTCCTCGATTAGTGGCATCTATTGTTGATGTTTGGCTTTACTATTACTTCTAGTATTCATAACAATTCCGTTCATTCATTTATTCGTAGATGTTTATGCGCCAGGCATTCTGCTAGACTAGGGGATGCAGAAATGAAAGGCCTGGCCTCTTGTTTTCAAGGAGCTCCAATCTGGGGAGGAGACAGACACCCACTAACAACTGTGATGAGGTAGCTGTGGCTGGGAAGGATGTACATGCCGGGGGAAGAAAGGAAGATGGTCCGAGGCCTCCTGGGGGACAAGGGAGATTCTCGGAGGACGTAGCTTTTGAGCTGACAGCCGAGGGTGAGTTAGGGTTCTTCCCATGCAACTGGGAGTGCTGCAGCATGTGGGGCAGCTGGGGGGAGCAAAAGAACACCCAACTTTGTGGCATGTCCTGTCCTTGGGGGTGAGGAGGTAGTGGAGAGACAAACAACCAAGATGTGGACCCTGTTCCTGGAAGTGAACAGGCATTCTGCTGGGGAGCACAGCCCTGCCCAGAGGCCGGTACTGTGTGAGCAGAAGGCGCCCCTTTGCCAGGAGCATAGGGAAGGAAGGGACAACAGGATAACTGTGCAAGTATGAAGGAGGCCCGGGCGGGTCCCCAAGGAGGTGTGTGGCCCCGTGAGAGATGACCTGACTCTGATCTCCCCCATTGCTTAGCTGGGGGCCTGTAAACTCGGAGCTGCTTAGGTTAGCTGTTAGTTGTGTCTGTTGAAAGGATGAATAATCTAAGATCAATCTGTGGGACCTTGAGGTAGTCACTCAACCTCTCTGTGTCTCCCTGTCCTCATCTGCAAAAAGGGAATGACGACAGTATTGCTGCGAGCGTTTGGTGAATTGATACTTGTGCAGCCCATAGAACAGTGCCTGTCTCAGCAGACACTGTTTACAGGCTTGCTCATGGTGCTAAGTAGAATGCCCCATCAAAGGGGTTATAAAATGAGCTGGGAACGACTCTCCGTCAGTGCTCTCTCGGTTGTACTTGATCCCTCCAAACACAGGAGGTAGAGGCGGCCGCAAAGGCCCGCAGGTATATCCTGAATGGAACGCAGCGCCACCAAGCAACTTAACTAGGGCAGAGGGCAGCGAGTTTCACAGCCCTTTGGGGGGATGTTTACAAGAGACATTTATGTTGGCTAAAGATGAACATAATGTGACTAGAGCAAAGTATTGTTGATTTTCTCTGTCTCTGCCCTGCCTAGGGCACATTTCTTGATCCTCTCAAAGCTACGGGGACATGTCACTGCTTTGCTCATAGAGGACCTTCCTACCACCAGGGCCCTAAGGATGCCCTGGGAAAGTGGGCAGGTATGTGGAGCTAGCGCAACTGACAGAATGGGGAGAAAAGGCAAGGTTGGGGTCAGAGCCCAGCGTGCCCATGCAGCTCCAGCGAGGCCCCGCACCTGGTGCCCTCATGGCTCCAAATAGGACAGAAATTGTACCTCGTTCCTAGTTATCCAAACACAGGCAAGCATGGGGCAACACCAGGAAGCACGAGATTTTCTGCATATCATGCATTGGATTGGCCCAGAAAGACCTCACTGGGGCTTGGTGGACTTGGTCAGTGACAGGCTGGCTGGGAGTCCCTCCTGAATGGTCACCTGGTATATCACGAATAAATTATAGCACAGGGCAACTTAACAGGGAGTGGGGGGCAAAAGCCTGTGAGTCTCATAACTATTTTAGGGGGGATATTTATGAGAAACACTTACCTCAGTTAAAGAAAAATGTAATGTGACCAGAGCTAAGTATTTTTGATTTTTCTCCTCCATTTTGGTATTCAAGGAATCACATCCAGTACGAGCATTGACTGTATTAACGGGATTCCTTGGTTCACCACTCAGCCGAGAGAGAAGGTACCGAATTAGAATTCCATGGGCCAGGATTGTTGGGGGTAACAAACAGGAGAGGAGGAATGCTTTTCTTCAGCTATTCTGGGGGATTTACATAAAATGTTGTTAAAAGGGAGAACTCTTCTTCTTGCAACCAGAGAAGAGAATCTTTCTCACTGCTGTGCAAGGGCCCCCTTGGCACCAATGATGCCGGCTTTCAGGTGCCGCGTATCTCATTCACTGTTAGATCCCAGGATCCTAGGACAGTGCCTGGAACAAGCAGGTGCCTCAGATACATTTGTTGAATGAATGAATGAATGGTGACAAGCCAAGGTGCACCCTGCAGGGAAACTAGGAAGATGTGAAGGCAACATGAAGTCGTGTGTGTCGGACAAGTGGAAACGACAGCTGAAGAGTCTCTGAGAGCTTACGGAGTTGCAGTGTTGATTCATTCAATCAGTCAGCCAGAGAATATTCTGGGAGAACTCCTCATACCAGGTACATTTCCTGCCCACATGGAGTCCACAGTCTAGCAGAGAATGTAGACACTGAATGGTCAGCTGTGTGATTAATTACTTACGTACAACTGTGGGGCACTTCAAAGGGGGGAGGGAAGTGACATTTACATGGAGGTCTGAAGGAAGGGTGAGTTAGATAGTAAGGAAGGAAAACATAAAGGGCATCAGTATATTAATAATAATGCATTTGTACATTCACTCATTCAGCAGATATGTATTGAGCACCTATCACGTGCCAGGGGTATTCCAGGTGCTGGGAAGCCTCAACAGTGAGCAAAATAAGCTCCTTGCCTCCAATGAGCTTGAAACTAAGTGTAAAGTTTTGTGTATCTTTTGTTAGATTTATTCCCAAGGAGTTGACATTTTTGATGCAATCCTAAATCTTTTTTTGGTATTCTAAAAATTTCATTTTGTGCTCTATGGCTGCTAATATAGAGAAGTGCAATTCATTTTCGTGTGTTGACCTTGTATCCACTATCCTTGTTAAATTTATTTACTCAGTCTAATAGCTTATCTATAGAGTCCTGTGTATCTTCTATATATAACATCATGTCATCTGCAAATAATGGAAGTTTTATTCTGTCCTTTCTGATCTTTATGCCTTTGATTTCTTTTTCTTGTTGTATTACACTGGCTAGGATCACCAACCCAATATTGAATAGAAATGGTAATTGTAGGCATCCTTGACTTGCTCCTGCTCTCAGAAGGAAAACTTTCAATAATTCACCTCTAATTATGATACTCGCTGTAAAGTTGTGGTATATATTCTTTATCAGATTGAGGAAGTTCTCTTCCCACTTTACTCAGAGTTTTTGTTGTTTGTGGTAAATGAATATTGTTATCTGTTCCATGTAAATGAAAACTTTTTCTGATTGAGATAGAAAAGGCCACAGTCATCCAGTCAGTCACAGTTTGCGATGTATCTGAGGCTGCAAACATCTGCTCTAGGAAAGACACCTGGCTGGGGTAGTGGTCAGGGTTGCTGCTCAGTCGTGCTTGCAGTAGTCTATGCCATCCTTCAGGACTTGTCTGCTTCCTGGCGGGGCTACACTGGTGAATTAAGTGCAGACATGATGAAGACTACCCCATTTCCTTTAGATCCTTAAGAGTGGCACTCCTCTCCACTCTCCCGCTGGGATGTGACAGTTTTTGTTTGCTATCTTAGCCAGCATGATGAAAGGGGTAATTTCAGAGACTTCTACTTGCCCTTCTCCCCTTGTACTTCACAGACCAAGGACCCCATGTGGGGCTGCCCCAACTGCCAGGTAGGTTAATCACAATTACACATTTGAGAACAGAGGAAATGACCACCAGTGGATCCACAGACCCAGTGGACCCATTGTAAGTGGACTTCGGGTAGGACTCCATTTGTTACCAGGTTTCTGCTTTAACAGGGACCACAATGATATTTTGGTTGTCTCTGAGTCTCAAATCAACTTAGACTATGTGTCCAACAGTCCTCAAAATACCTGGGTTTTTCCCAGTACACAAATAAATGGCAGTAAGCCCTTTGGGGAAGGAACAGGGAAATCATCTCATTGTGTATACCTGCTGTAGGATTGCAGGGTCCTTTCTCTTGGGCACCTGGCTATCTCTTTTTCCAGTGAGTTCCATTTCTAAAAACTGACTTGGATCCTGAGATTAGGTAGGGATTGTGAATCTTCATTGGGGTGACCGCCCTCAGCCTCCTAGGCATCCAGCCGTGATTTCTCCTGAACACACTCGCCAGCTGCCCATCCATCTTGCCCCGAGTGCTAATGATCTCTGTAACTCTTGGCAGGTCTTTGGCTGCCACTTTGACCTTGCTGCTCACTCATTTCAATAGCTGTGAGCCCTGGCTTCTGGTGGTTAAGCACGAGCCTCTACTGCGAGTCTGACTGTCCTATCACCCATTGCTCTTAGCCAGTCCCTGCCCCAGCCTCTCCTTCTGTCAGTCCCCCAGCCCTGGCCCCAAGGGAGAACCACTGCTGAACTTTTTAATGGTGCTGGGCCCCTCTCAGCAGCTCACTCCCATGACATTAGAAAACAGTGTGCCCTCTGGTCTTTCCCATGAACACACTCATCGGCAGGTGTTCTGGCCACACGTAGCAGATCCATTCTAGCCTGCCCAGTTCCCTGGGCCCTTCAATCACTTCCTCTGCCATCTGCCAGGGCATTTCTGGCATTTCAACTTATCTTTTTACATATTTTGGGATTCATCCCAGTAGAGAGTTCACACCATGCCCAGGGGTCCTTGCCATGGTGCTAGATCTAGATCTCAGGAGAGTGCCTCTTCACTACCCAATTTTATGGCTGGGCCCCTTGACCTAGCACCCTCAGAATCTGTCCTTCATCCTTCCTGGAAGTGCATGTTGGCTAGGACTTGTAGCTCCTTGGGGTATAGTCCTTTCCTCCCTTAGCTGCCCCAGCACATCTCCCACTGTGTTATGCTACCATTGAACCCTAGTTACAGGCCCAATGTTTAGTAGGGAAAGTGAGAACATATCTTGAGTTGAGGCACCAGTTACCTTGTAGGGGACAGGCCTCTGCAATGTTTTCCAGAACAGGGTGTGCCAGCCCTTACTGGTGGCAGGGTTGTGTACTTGTGCAGGCTTGGAAGATTCAGAGTACTCTTGGGCACCCAAAATCTTTGGGGGTATTTGCCCAGATTCCTCCATCCAATGTGTCTGGGTTACCAATTTTCCCAACCAGGTCTTGACCTTGGCACAACAAACCCACATTGTTATTTGCCTTTGAGCTACTTGTCCGTTAGATCCTGGGCTTGTTCCTGAGCTTTCTTGGCCCTGCAGCCGAAGGCTTACTGGCTTTCACACTTGGCTTTCCATTGTCTGTTATTTGCCCTCAGCTGTTTTTTTATTTTTTCTGTAAAGCAGGGGTCAGTTTTCTTAAAGGGACAGAGGGTAAATATTTTAGCTTTCTGGCCATGTGTTCTCTGTTGCAGGTGCTCAGCTCTGCCTTGGTAGAGTGTGGCTGTGTCCTAACAAAACTTTATTTATAAAAACAGATGGCTGCCTATGGGCATTTGTTTGCCCACTGTGCGGCAGAGCATCAGTGGCAATAGCCATCCCGTCCCATCATCCCAACCGGAATCCTCAGGCACTGCTAGTGTGGGTGTAAAATACTCCAGCCACTTGCTATTTCTTTTTGCCTCACATTCGGTTGTTTGCATTTTTCTGGTAATTTGTCCATTTCACCTAAGTTTTCAAACTAGTTGGAGTAAAAGTGTTTATAACATTCTCTTATCTTTTTAATCCTTGTTTCATCTGTACTTACGTGTCTGTTTTGTTCCTAGTATTGTTTAATTGCACTTTCCCTCTTTTCTTCCTGATAAAAATTGCTGAAGGTTTGTCAATATCAGGCTTTTCAAGGAATCAGCTTTCACTTCATTGATCCCTTCTCTCGTGTGCTTGAATTTTAGCTTTTGTCTTTCTTTCTTCCTTCCTACTTTCTTTGTGTTGAGTCAAATTTTTTTCCATTTGTGTTTACTCTTTTATTTTTTCTTTTACTTAACTCATTATTTTTCCTTCCTTCTTTTTTGAAACAAATAAAACCTTCAAGTATATAATTTTTTCCCTTGAAGTATTTTAGGTGCATCCACAAGTTTTGATCATTAGCATTTCTGTTGTCACTCAGTGCAGAATATTTTCTATTTTCGCCTTCATATCTTCTGTGAGATTCACGGCTTGTTCAGAATGTTTTAAAGTTTCCAAATACGTGGGGAGGAGAAAATTTCCATTATATTCTATGTAGAAAAGTCTTCCTCCAGGTATCCATGCCATTGCTTCCCACACTGCCTGTTCACTTGCTGCAGGAGGCAACCCCACCACCCAGTTTAAACTCACACTCCCTACCGCCAGCCTGGGACTTTTGTACTATGTTTTCTAGTTGTCTGTTTCTCCCCCTCCCACTAGAGCGCTAGGACTACCTCACTGGAACATACATTCTTTGAAAGCAGGGGTGACTGTCTTCTTTTATTCATTGCTGTAGCCTTAGTGCATAACACTAATGTGAGCACTTAGTAGTTCCTCAATAAATACTTGTCAAATGAAGAGCTGACATATTCATTACGAGTTTCCATCCTAATTGCCCTGTGATTAGAGATTGTGTTTTGTGAGATACGGTTGTTCTCTAATTTGCTGAGACCTGATTATGGTCTAGAATGTGTTCCATGTATGCTTGAAAAGCGTGTATGCTATGTGGTGCAATGCCCTGTGTATTTGGTCAAGTTTATTAATTGTGCTATTCAAATCTTTTATATTTTTTCCTTTATTTTCTATTTAATCTACCAACTGCTAAGACATGTATATTAAAATGTGCCAGTATGATGATGGCTCTGTCAATTTCTCCTTCAATTTCTGTTCTGTGTTGTTTTAAATGTTTTACGGCTATATTATTGTATGTATACTAGTTTAGAGTTGTATCTTCCTTTCGAATTGAATATTTCATCAATATGCAGAAATAGATCCTCTTTATCTCTAGTGATGCTTTTGGCCTTAAAATCTATTTTATCTGCTTTCTTTTGATTAGCATTTGGTATATTCTCTTTTCCTGCTTTTACTTTAAACATTTCGTTTCCTTATGTTTTAGCTATGCCAGGTTTAAATAGCATATAGCAAGATTCCTTCTTTAATCTAGGCTGGTAATCTCTTCTTTTATTTTGAATATTGGATCTGTTTACTTTAGCTGTAATTATTGGCCTGTTTGAATCCATTTTTGCCATCCAGTACTTTCCATTGTTCTGTTTTTTTGTGGGAGTGATTCTTTGTTTGTTCTTCTTTCCTACCATGTTTCCAACTGATTGAGCTTTGTGTTTTCCCTTTTCCATTTTTTAAATTTCTATGGCTGAGAGTTAAAACTTTTGTTTTATTTTTTTAATGGTTACCTTAGAAATTCTGCCATAAATATTTAGCTTAACAGAGTCTAAGGTTGATCAATAGTTTGAGCATCCTCTCAAACAACATAAGAAACAATACAGGAAGCTTAACCATGACCAAGCCTCACCCACACCCTCCTCACCTGGCAAATATGTTCTTGCTATGAAATTGTTGACTGTATCTTGATGTTTTTATACCCCACAAAATAGACATTTTCAATTATCACTATCATTTTACACATTGAATATTTCCATTCCTTCCTTCAACGGGTATTTATTGAGTACCACGTGCCAGGCACTGTTCTAGGCACTTGGGATTCACAAAGAGCACAACACAGGTACCACACCCTCAGAGACTTTACATTTTAACTAGGGGTGACTGACTCTAAACAATAAACATAATCCAAGAGTAAATTTCGTAGGTTGTTAGAAAAGGGTAACTACTGTGAGGCAAAGGTAGAACAGGACAGGGTGGCTGGGAATGCAAATTGCAGTTTTCTGCAGGATGCTCAGGGCCGGCACCCTCGGAGAGGGGGTGAGATTTGAATGAAGGCTGGAGGGAATGAGGAAGGGAGTCACGTCCTCCTGGAGGAGGAATATCTTGGTGGAGGGACAGCCTGTGCAGAGTCTCAAGGTGGGTGCATGCTTGGCATGGTCAAGACAACAAGGCTGGGAGAGTGAATGAGGATGTGAGATCACAGAGCGGGGGATGGCCTTGGGGGCTATTTATGGTGAGGGCTTTGGCTTCTGCCCAGAGGGCAACAGGGTCTGACTTACAATTTAAGAGGTTCCCTTTCACTGTTGTGTTTGTAACATGCTGGGCAGAGGAAGGGTTCACACGGGCCAGTTAGGAGGCTAATGTAGCAACCCAGGCAGGAGGTAGTGGGGACTTGCGACAGGGTGTAGCCAGCAGGATGGTGAGAAGGGGTCTGGTACCTGGCACTGATTTCCTGATGGGTCAGATATGGAGTAGAGTCAGGGTTTTGAGGGTTTTTTTCCTGAGCACCTAAAAGAACAGGGTGGGCATCAACTGAGATGCGGAAGCTGTAGGAGGAGCAGGTTTGCAGAGAAGAACGGGACACACTGAATTTGAGATGTCTCAAAATTCAGATAGGCAGTTGGATACCCAAGTCTGGGGTTTCAAAGGCAGATGCAGCTTTTTTAATTATATAAGGCCTGAAGCTTATATAATTTTGAAGGCCTTGTTTAAGGAAGAAAATGAAAAATTACATAAAAATCAGATACAAGAGAGGCCTGGAAGCTTTAGCTCCATGAGCTCTGCAGAGAGCTGCTTTTTACGGGCTGGGGAGAAAAGCCAGAGCTGAAAATATAAATGTGTATGTCATCAGCGCAGAGGTGGTATTTCAAGTCATGGGGTTGGATGAGTGCAATGGGTTGAATTGTGACTTCCCGAAAGATATATTCAAGTCCTAAGTCCCAGTGCCTGTGAATGTGACCTTGTTTAGAAATAGAGTCTTTGTAGATGTAATGAAGTTAAGGTGAGGTCATACTAGATTAGAGTAAGCCCTAAATCCAGTGTGTCTGGAGTGCTTTGGGAAGAGGGAAGCTTGGACACAGATTCACCGGGAAGAAAGACATGACGTGAAGAAGGCAGAGAGTGGAGTGATGTAGCCCACGCGCAGGAACGCCAGGGGCTGCCAGCACGCCAGAAGGAAGAGGTAAGGAAGCATCCTCCCTTAGAGACTTCAGAGAGAACACTGCCCTGCTGACACCTTGATTTCAGGCTTACAACCTCCAGAATCATGAGAGAATATGTTTCTGTTGTTGTAAGTCCTCCCAGTTTGTGGTACTTTGTTGTGGAGGCCCCAGGATACAATGAGGGAGTATGAAAGAGCACCGGGTCAGCCCCGAGGCTAGTTGGGGAGAGGTGAGGTCCAGGAAGACATGACCATGACGCGGGAAGGAACCCTGAGGAACGGGGCATTCTGACAGCCACGTGACAAAGTCATCTCAAGGAGGAGCAGATGAAATTCCTGCTCCAGGGCACATTGGAGGAGAACTGGCCATAGCCTCAGCAATGATGAGGTCTTTGATAAGGGTAGCGTTGGTGGGTAGGTGGGGGTGAAAGTGTGTTTGGAGTTGGTTAAAGAGAGATCAAGAGGAAAGAAATTAGAGACAGAAAGTAAAGGCGACTGATTTTAGGGATAACTGCAAAGGAAAGCAAAGGAATGGTACTGTTGGAGACTTAGGGAGAAGAGGAGTTTCTTTTAAGATAGAATAAATAACAACGTGTTTGCATGCAAGGGGGTAGAAAGCGGAATGTTGATAACATTGGGAGACGGGGAAACTGCTGAAGGAATGTTTTTGCATAGGCAGGAAGGAATGCAACTTATCCACGGGAGGAGGGGGTGCTTACATTTTCTCTTAATTCTACCACTTTCTTTCTTATCATTTATTCATACACCTCCTTTTCCCTCTTCCCGAAGTGCATCCTTGAGAAGCTGCCTTCGTGGAGTCTTGTTGGCCGTGAACTCTCTCAGGTTTTGTTTTGTTGCCGAAAATATCTTTATTTCATCCCCATTCTTGAAAGACTGTTTTCCTGGGTATACGATTTTGGCTTGACAGTTTGGGTTGTTTGTTATCTCTCAACACTTGGAAATATTAGTCCAGTGTCTCCTGGGACTTACTGCTGCAGCTGAGAAATCCACTGTCACGCTAATTGTCATTTCTCTTTTTCTGACTGCTGTTGAGATGGTCTCTCTAACTTTGTGTTCCTCATTTTCACTATTACGTGGTAGGTGAGTTTGTTTTTGCTTTTCCTGACTGGGATTAATTGAGATTCTTAAGTTAGATGGCTGGTTGTCATTCAGAAGTTCTAAAAATTCTCAGACAAACTTGGTTGCTGCCGCTGCCTTGCTTTTTTCTCCTTCTTGAATTCAGATCATCTGTGTTGCATTTGCGTTCCACATCTTTACCTCCGTTTCATATTTTCCAACATTTTCTGTCTGTATCAGCTTTCTTAGTAATATCTTTTTATTTATCTTTCAATTCACCAATTCTCTCTTTGAATATATAATATTTCCTTCATATTGAGGTTTAAAATTTTAATTACTGCATTTTTTTTATTTCTAGAAGTTCTATTTACTTTCCCCCACCAAGTCTGCCTAGTTGGTTTTGATATTTTCTTCTTCCTTCATCATACGTTATTTCTCCCTTTTCTTTCTTTAAATAGATTTTAAAAACTAATTTTATATTCTGTTTTTGGTGTTTCCAATGTCAGGGTCCTTGCAGATCTGATTCTTAACTTTTTTGTTTGTGCTGGTTCTCGTTTATGGAGGGTTGTTTCCTTTGGTGCTTTTTGATTTTTTCCTTGTGACCTTGTGCTCCAAAAGCTGCACTGGAGATAAAATCAAAATGCCTTAACTCCACTTAATGCATCTTCATCCTTCCTAAATCTGCCCTTAAAAATCCAAAGAGTGCGATTATCTTCCTTTTACTCTAGGTCATAGAGGTATTAAGCCAAAGAAGTTGAAATAACATCTTGAAAAAACATCCTGAATTCTAAATCAGTAACCTAATGTAATTTCTAATTATATTAGGGTTATAAAATCTTCTTCCCTAGATGAACATAAACTGTGACTAAATGTTTTCTAAATAATTAAATTTAATATTTTTAACAATTAGGACATTGTAGTTATGTTCATAATTAATCATTATTTCCCTTCATTTAAGTTCTTTTTCGTTAGTGGAAAGACTTTCCAAAAGTCTAAACCAAACTTTAGAACCGAGGCTTGCAAAAATGTCACTTTTATAGACAATGAAGTTCCATTTCTTGATGATCATCACAACACAAAGATGGGTTTTCCTTTTTTACTATCATGGAAATACACATCCACTTGTTAAAAACACACACAATTCAAAAGGCTGTGCAATAAGAAGCGTCTGTCTCCCATGGCCCCCTCCAGACCAATGCTCAGAGGTAGCAATTGCCACAAATGGATTTCCTGGTATTGTCCGGCGTCCTAGCCCTATGGTCCCTTCTTCTCCCATGCTTCCTCTTCCGGCTTCTGGGCAGACAGCAGACATAGAGAAAGGACTGGTGGTCATGGGGTTCAGCTTTGAGCCTTTACTGCTAGGAAGGGAAAGAGAGAAACTTGCCTGTCCTGAGCACCAACTATTTGCCAGGCACAAAGCCAGGTCTCTACATGTGTCATCTCCTTTACTCCAAATAGCAATTATCAGAGATAGAAATACAGTGCAGTGAAATGACAGAGGGTCCAAGACACCAAATGGCCAGCTCACAGCCACATGGCCAGCAGTCACAGGACTCAACTCAGTGCTCTTGACCTGACCATGCTGGCAGGAGGAGGTCTGATGGTGCAGCTAACTGGGAAAGGGGCAAGTCTGTTGTCCCTCCTCACCTGAACCTCCTTTAGCATCCTCTGCTTGGCTGGGAGATGAGGCATGAACCCTTTTCTGAGGGTCCTTCTGGACGCAGATGTGAGTTGAGACCAGAGGGAAGGAACCAGTAGTACCTGTGTGAGCCACAAGTGAGCCCCCACAGGATTAGGGTGTTTTGCTCCATTGAATCGGATCATTCATTGCAAATTTAAGATGACTCCAGTCTCATATAGCTGAATTCTAAACAAAGACATTGCTCAGGACAAGTGACTACATACTGGAAAATAGCAAGTAGTTACTCAATCATATTTATTTGTACTAACTGGCTGTGAGTTACAAGAGAAAAGACAAGTGTTAAATGCCAAGACGGGTTTCTATGTTTATTCTCTCTTTTTAAGGTAGGACTAGCTATGACAGAGAGGCTGGCCAGCAGGAGCTGTGTTCATCCCATCAGCCAGATATTGGAGGGAAGAGGCAGGAGTGGCCTCTTTGTCATTCCAACAAGCAGCCACCAGAGTCAGGCTGAGGCCACATCATGGGGGTTTGGGAGGCTGGGGTTGTTGTATCTGGCTCATGGGATTAGAGATAAAACTTAGTGAGATCTCCCATGCCACAGTTTCAAAGGAGAATGAACAGATGGGGCCGTTGTCAGTTCGGCCAGGTGCCCTCTAAGGCAGCAGCAGTCCTCAGACAGATCTCAGGACCCCTTTACACTCCTAAAAATGAAGGTGGATCTCAAAAGGCTTTCGATTATGTGGCTACATCTATCCATATTCACTGTGTTTGAATTAAAACCAAGGAAAATTTAAAATGCAAGGATACAAAAGCATGGCATGTTCCATGAGCTGCTGGAGCAACGTCATCACGTCCAGTAGCCTCTGGAAAACACTGCTGCACACTCCAGGTAGATCGCGTCTTGGCGTCATTGTGAGGGTGGTGTGGAATCCCTGGACCACACTTTGAGAATCTCTGCCCTTGGTGCCCCCTGGAGAGCTGACCAGAGGGAGTGCTGGTCAGAACCATGTGCCCAGTGAGACCAGAGGTGACCTCATGCTAGGGTCAGCGGTTTCTCTTGGTTGTCTCTTTGACTTTCTCACCTGCAATGGATGGGGCCAAGGGGAGGTGGCCATCAAGAACTGGTGACTGTATTTGAACAGCTAATCTTCCTCTTCCTTGGGTGGGTGATTCCATGGAGCTCTTTTGAGATCTCCATATTTTGGCAGCAAGAAGCCTGTTGCAAGGTATTTGGGATTCATGACGTCGATACCCACCCATTAGTGCAGAAAGACTGGCTTTTCCCACAATATCAATGTCCCTGCCGAAAACGTGCAACTCCACCGTTGTTACGCTGTTCAAGAAAGACTCTGGGACGGTGCCTTGTGATTGCTGTTTGGGCCACAAACAGAAATGTGGCAAGAGGGCGGCCAGGCCTGGTGTGGGAGCTGCCGGCATGGGGTCTCTGGGGGACCCGCTCTGTTTGTCACTCCTAGCTCACTGTCAGGAGACTCTCATAAAGAAGGCCAGTGAGGACTGGGAACACATGTTTATTTTATGAATGACTTCAGGGAAAGAGGAGAAAAAATCACCCAGAATGTCATCCAGGAGGCTGTGTTCTTTTTATTATGTTTTGTCGGTAAACAAAAAAAATTGCCACATTTAATACTTACACTGGTCCTGTGGGATTTCTCTGACTAATGTAAAATGACAGTTGTCGCAACATTCTATATAAATACAAGTCTGTTTGCGGGAGCCTGTTCTATTTTTAATGTAAACCACACCTAACTCGCTCTGAAGAATTGCACCCTTGGAATTTAGAGTCCTGTCTGTTGTCTATTCACGGTGCTGCATTGTCTTAGGAGCAGCCTGGAAGAAACCAAAGGCATCCAAAACTTTTTAGTTTAATGTGAGAATTATTCACCTAATTCTCCTGCAGCTATTGTGTTACTTAATTTATTGTTGTGCAGAGCTGCGGATGATGTAGCTAATGAGTGACACAGTGCACTTGGAGAGCCAATCTATAATTTAGGAGGCTGCCAGTGGTCTTAGTGCTGTCTGCACTCTAAGCAAAGCAGGCAGTAAAAATAAAGAATATACTCACAGATTATAGAAGTACGCGCAAATCCTTAGATGCACACACACAATACCTATTAGTAGGCTTGTAACCCCCTTGGGGTTTCCCTGCAGAGAGGTGCTGGGAAAGCCGACTCTGTGTTTGGCAAGTTGACAATGTAAACGTACTCCACGGCTGCCTTTTTGAGGACCGTGAGCTTATGGAGAATTGGTGGAACAAGGAGACTTCCATGTGAGGACCTTCCCTGTCGTTTCTCAGCCGTTTCTCCCTGCACGCATTCCAGAGGGCAGGAGCGACAGGAATCCTCCGTAATCCCGGCAGCAGGTCACTCAGTGATTAATCGGCGTTCAGGAGCCAAACTGATGACAACACACTTGGTGATGGCACCCTACTCTGCAGTGATCGGACAGCGATGGCAAACGTGTCAGAAGTCAACCCTAACGGGTGACGACAGGCTTCCCACTTGAGCTTGGGCTCCCGATAGATACCAGTGAGTTGTGGAAATTGGCACCCACTTGTTCCTGCCAGTGAGAAGAGACGCCTGGATGAGTCTGATGCAACACCGGACTCCACGCCAAACGACGACGATCGCACAGGTGTTCCTTTGTCCCAGGTCACATGCGGAGAAGATTGTGGACAGAACGCGCCCTTCTTTCTGCTGTGAAATTCCCTCTTCACTGGGAGATTTCCCAGCAGAGCGCCTACATTTTGTCAGAGGAATGTCCTGGGCTCCTGCCACGTGCAGCCTCCCTTGATCCAGGGAGACGACTTATAAAAGGAAGAGGCTGAGCCTGCATTTTTACAAGGGTCTTAATACCATGTTGCAGATTTTCCAATACACACATGGACTTTCTGCGTCCCTCTTAGGAACGTGGAGCCTGGCACATTTACATCCTCCGTACCAGGTTTAAAAACCAGCTTTAGATTTGCTTTGCCTTTTGCAGTCTCTTGAATAAAGCATTTTTGTAGCATACTCAAAATCCTCTCTCTGTGTTTACATTTTAATGGGCATTCCAGTGAAATGGAGGAACTTTTTTCATTACTTACATTTATCAGCGAAGGAGGAGGGGGATGAAGGCCGCCAAGCGGCCGCCTCTCCCTGGGCTGCCGGCCCCGGTGCTCCCAGCGGGCCCTGGCTGGTGTGAGCCAAGCGTGCTCTTCAGCCAGGCAAGCGTGAGGGAGAGGGAAGCCCGTTTCTATTTGGGTTTTAAATATGTGTCTGTGAGAACTTACAGAATTTTAAAATAGTACTTTAGATCTCAAACATTGCTGAAAGAAATGAACATGTGTAAGAGAATATTAAGTCTCATTGGCCTATGCAGAAAGTATTAAAATCTGTTTTATTTAATGAGGTATCGTTCCAGAATTGTCCTCATGGAAAAGAAAGGGGAGAAAAATCAACTCCCTAGCAGGGCAGAGAAGCCTTTGACCGGTGCTTTGTCACAGATATTCTTGTCAGGAGAGTCCCAAGGTGATCTCAACTCCTTGGCAGCATTTTAGGGACAGTTTCGGTTTCTGTGGCTGCATAAGGGGAAACCCCACTTGGATCTTAGGGCACAGAAGCTGCTTTCTGGAGGCAATAGGTTCTTTTGGGTGTGGAAACAGAATTTTTGCTTATCCCAGCATGTCGCTAATATTAAAATCCTCTTGTGCAAAGGACTCTTCTATGGTGGTTGATCATACGGTGTCATAAAATTGGGCCAAGGCAGCTTCTGGGGCTTTGCATTGGTGCAACTGCCAGTGTTTTAATCTTTCCCTGGGGATGTCTCCCTTGTTCCTACCCTGACATTCCCGGGAGATCCCTAATTAAAGCTACAGATGCAGTTTAAAAATACACTCACCAGATGTTAGTTTAAAATGACCTGTAACTGGCAGCAGAGATGGAAGAGGCTGACGGTGTCTGAGGCCTTCGGGTCGCCTTTTCCTAGGCTGTCATTCGGTATGCAAATGAAGCCCAGCAGAATCTGAAAGCCGGCTCTGCCAAGCCATAAAACCAAGTGCTTTGAAGGCAACGCATCAGTAATTCTTATCACCTGGCATCTGGAGTGCAGGAAGCTCCCTTCCTAACTAGGACGTGTCATGGCATGACTTAGGAGGAAGCTCTCATTTTGCACTCTGCAGACAATTTAAACTGATGAATCTGCTTGCTGAAGCCCGTACAACTCCCTTTAGGACAAACCATTTTTTAAACCAAATCCAGGCTCTGAGACAGGCCTGCCGTGATTTGACTGGACCCGTATACTACTGAGGGGAAGGATCGTCTGGCGCCCACAACACTGGAGACCAACACTGTAGCTTGGGCAAGTCAGACCCTGAGTTCAGCCTTCTGGGATTTCGTTTGGATTTTTCTGTGCAAGTTCCCATTAAGTTCCAAATGAGTTAGATCTCAGATTCTTACTGTAGTCCTGCTTTGCCTTGCAAAGTTGAGGACATGAGCAGTGCCATGGGGTAACAGCATCTTTGGGAAGAAAAGGACTCTTTCTTTTCCTGAGGACTGAAATTTATAGGCAGCACGTTCCTATTGGTGCGTTTATCAAAACAAATATACAGGTCAGATGACAGTTTACCCAGCAGCCACCTGTCAGTACCTTGGGACGTTCACAGCCCTGGAGATGCCCGTCAGAGCAGCTGAGTGCTTCCGGCTCTGCACATCACCAGCCTCCCTGCATGATGCCCTTGAGCTGGAGCTCTGGCTTCGGCTGCCTGGTGCTTTGAATAAAAGGACGGCCCTGCACCTGAGAGCCATATACAGCGCACTGGGGAGAGAAACCAAGGCTGGGCTTTCACACAGAGGAAGGGCCAGGCCAGGATTTACATTCAGAGAGGAGGGGCAAATAGCACTCATGTGTGTGTCCTCCTGGGTGGAACCTGCCAGGCTGACTTACAGTGCAAGAATTTTGCCAGTTCGTAGAGGTAGATGTGTTTATAGATAATGTTGGGAAAAAAAAGACCCCTGCAACCTTGGTATCTGAAACACAGAACACAGGTTTGTGTAATAAATAAAATGTGGTTAAATAAGATTAATCTATTGGTGGTGGAGAAGGGAGCCTGTAAGGCAGATTAGGTGGCCCAGGGGCATAATTATTTACCAAACTAATTAAAATGTAACCACTGGCTCATGGACTCCTATAGCGGGCTTTCCCTCTGAGAAGGAGCCCTTCTTTGCTCAGCATCTGGGATTTTATTTTTCATTCATTATCCCACCAGAACACAAAACAAAGACCTGAATTGGTTTCCTGGAGTGGCCACTCCCACTGTCTGCCTGGCCATTGCCCACTTGGACTAGGTGTTGGGCTGCAGTACTTGGGAGCCGCAGTACTTGGGGGGCTGCAGTACCTGGGGGGGCTGCAGTACCTGGGGGGGGCCGCAGTACTTGGGGGGCTGTAGTACATGGGAGCTGCAGTACTTAGGAGGCTGCAGTACCTGGGAGTTGCAATACTTGGGGGGGCTGCAGTACTTGGGGGGACTGCAGTACCTAGGGGGCTGCAGTACTTGGGGGGGCTGAAGTACTTGGGGAGGCTGTAGTACTTGAGGGGGCTGTAGTACTTGGGAGCTACAATACTTGGGGGAGTTGTACTTGGGGGGCTGCAGTACTTGGGGGGCCTGCAGTACTTGGGGGGCTGCAATACTTGGGAGCTGCAGTACCTAGGGGGCTGCAGTCTTGGTTCAAAGAGGGAGTGAGCCCAGCTGGCCACAGGGAAGCCCTGAGTTGGGATGAGTAGCTCTACTGGCGGGCAGTCTGGGGCTGTGTAGAGCGCAGTGTGTTCATCAGGACCCAGAGGCCCAGTCACTCATATGGGCCATCGATGCAGCCCAGAGTTGCCCTAACTGACTCAGGGTGAACAAGAAGCACTGGCTGGCAGAAAGAGCTTCTCTTGGTCATCCTGCAAGGATGGAGCAGGGTTCCTGGGCTCTGGCCCCACGGCCAGCTTCCATCACCACCCTTCCTCTTCTCTCTTTCCTCCTGAGAATGTGCGTATGTGGTTGGGGGGTGGAGTGAGGATACTAAGCAGAGAGAAGAGGGCACAGGGCTTATTGCATAAACTAGGTGGGAATGTTGAAAAGGTTCAAAAGGTCTGATGGAAAATGTAAGGCAGAGAGACTAAACTCAGCAAGGCCAGGATGAGGTGCCCGGTGGCTACTTTGATTTATTTACACATTTCCTTGTTTCATGTCCTGAGGAGGACAGAATGGCTGGGAACATCCTTCTCCCTTCCTCCCTCCTGTCCTCCCCAGTACCCATGTATGCCACAAAGAACTCAAAGCCCAAGGCTTCTTCTCCATTTCCCTTTGGACGATAGCTCCTAGGTCCCATCCAAGAGGAGAGAAAGTGACGTGGCTGGGTCCAGAAGCCATTTTTTTCTGTTAGGTTTATGTTCCCGAGGCCACAGAAGCAACAACTAGTAAATGGCTTGAATATAATTCCTAATGATTTGACCTCTCTGGGGGAGTTGTGTATGCAGATGATGACAGATGATTGAGCAGAATGTTGGTGAGTCCATAGTCACCCAGCGGTTCCAGGAGGCTTGGCTTAGCGTCACTTGATCAATGCCTGCCACCTTGTGACAAGGATAGGCACTGAGGACCTGCGTCCATCTAAACTTCCCCATTGCCCTCTTCCTTTGCAGGGAGGTAAAAACGATTTGCAAGGCTGGGAGAGGGTGTGTGTGGTGGGGATTGCGATGGTTCATTTCGTATGAACCAGGCCATGGTGCCCAGATTTTGGTCAAACACCAATCTAGATATTTCTACGATGGTATTTTGTAAATGTGATTAACGTTTAAATCAGTAGGCCTTGAGCAAAGCAGATGACCTTCCATGATGTGTTGGGCCCACTAATCAGCTAAAGGCCTTGAGAGCAAAGACTAAGTTTCCCTGAAGAAAAAGCAATTCTGCCTCCAGATGCAGCCTAGAAACACTGCCTGAGTTTCTAGCCTGCTGCCCCACAGAATTCGGACCCAAGACTACAACATCAACTCTTACCTGAATTTCCAGCCTGCCCGTCTGCTCTACGAATTTGGGATTTGTCAGTCCCCACAATCACTCATGTGAGCCAATTCCTTAAAATAAATCCCGCCCCCCGTATAGGTACGTGTGTGTGTATACACGGATACTCCCTATTGGTTCTGTTTCACTGGAGAACACTGACTAACACAGGGATGGAGGTGCCACTTACTCCTCCAGATTTTGGGGGGTTCTACCCTTGACACCTTAGTCACCTTCCTGCTTAGGTACATACCCAGCACCCAGCCCTCTGTTAGGTCCCAGAAGGAAGGATTTCCTCCATAGGAGGCTTTCCTCTCACGGGAACGAGGGCACACAGATGACAATGCTACTTACAGAGTCACGCCGGGTGAGGAGGGACGAGGGCCGCTCACAGGAGCCGGGGCTCCTGCATTGGTCCGATTCTGTTGGGTTTGGCGCTGTTGCCTTTAACTGTGCACAGACTGTGCACCGGGAGCATGGCTAAGCCTTTGCCTGAAGTCCGCCATGGGCTCGAGAATGAACTCAGCACGTCGACTCATCGTTCATTCACTGAGCACCTGCCAAGTGTTAGGGATCAATAGTGAGGACAAGACAAAGTCCTGCCCTCTTGGAGTTCACTTGGGAAAGATATTCAGCCAGCAACTAAAACATCAGCAATTTTCAAGTAGATGCATGTGCCACGAAAAAAAAAAATAAAGTTGGGTGAAAGAATGGAGCCTTACGGGGAGGACGATAGCACAGCAGTGTGTTCTGCTCACTGCCCCCGAAGGGGACACTTAACAGTGGTTAAAATGGTGAGTTTTATGTTGTGTATATTTTTTAAAAGTAACTTAAAAATAATTGTAAAATATTCTAAAATTTATTATGGTGATGATTACACAAGTCTGTGAATATACTAACACCCACTCAATTGTATGCTCTAAATGGGAGAATGGTATGGTCTGTGAACTCTATCTCAATAAAGCTATTTGAAGAAAATAATGATGGAGCAAGGTGAGGGGGGACTGTTTCGGATACAGCGGTCAGGAAGGCCCTCTCCAAGAAGTGAAATGCAGTAGGAATTACTGTCATCATTTTACAGAGGAGTCTCAAAGAGGTGGCAGATCTGAGATGCACACCCAGGCCTGCCCCTCCCCACTGTCCTACTCACAGGGCCACTATGAGCTTTCCCCTCCCTGCCAAAGCGCCTTCACACGGATCATCTCACTCTGTTCTATTGTAGGCGTCTTTATGTTCCAACTTTTTTCCAGCGGACCTGGTGAGAAATAGACCTTCAGGGCCTGACCCAGGCCCCATAGCCAATGACAGGGCCCCCAACAACACTCTCTCCTAGGAACCAGCAAACTTTTTCCATAAGGACCTGTTAGTAAATATTTTAGATTTTGCCGGCCATATGGTCTCTGTTGCAACTACTCAACTTTGCTGTTATAGCACAAAAGCAGCCATAGACAATATGTAAACAAACGGATGCGGCTGTGTTCCCATAAAATGTTATTTACAAAGGCAGGCAGCGGGCTGGATTTGGCCATAGTTGTAATCTGCCAGTCCCCACTCTGCTTGTCGTTTTCTCTGGAAAGATTCCCCAGAGGAGCGGGACTGGAGGGAGGCTTGACACTTCCTGCCTCTTCCCATGCTTGCATCCAGCGTCCAGGAGAAGGCATGGGAAGTGCTCCCTTGGGCCAGATCTGCCCAAGGAGCAGCCCTGGCACACATAGACCTGTCTCTGCAGAGAGGCCAGGTTGGGAAGGCCCAGGAAGTAGCCCTTTCCTAGATGGCTGCTTTCTCCCATGGGCAGCTAATGTGCTGTAAGCCGTCCTTCTACCTAGCCTGCCTTCCTTCTTTTTTCCTTCCTTCCTCCCTCCCTTCCTTCTTTGCATCCATCCATCTATCCACCCACCCACCCATCCATCCATCCATGCATCCGTGCACTGCCTCAGTCACACATTTGTCCTCAGGACCTGCTCTGTGCTAAACTATGAATTAGGCCACAGGAATTCGGTGGAGACCAGGACACAGGCTCAGCTCTCCAGGAGCTCACACCATGATCAAACCCGTACGTAGGCTACAAACCACTGTGGTGAATGCTGTGGTAAAAAACATGCAGGGAGTGGCCTGGACAGCTGGCCAGGGTGCTTTTCACGCTGGAAGCCCTTCCTTCTTAGGCCAAGCCAGGACTCAGCCTTGCCGGCAGCCCAACATGCTCTCTGGAGACACTGGCTGTTTGATCGCAAAGGGTCTCTGAGGTCAAATTGTCCCTATAGGGTGCTGGGCAGCTTGCACCCTGCACTCTGGATCATGGCTGCTGTGTGTGGAGCTACCTTTCGGCCATACAGGGCCCGCAGCTTCCCAGTAGAAAGAGTTGTAAAGAAAGCTGGTTCCCAGGGGTGTGGGGACCATGCGGAGGCATGTTTGGGGGGCAGGAGGGCCATGAGGAAGAGAAGCAGAGACGTCTCTCTCTTCCCACCTGCAAAAGCAGGTGACCAGCCTGTGTCTCCTGAGCAAAACGGGACACCTTCCAGGAAGTGGGTGCAGCTGTCATCATATCCAGTGAAACAAAAGTATTTCCACTCTCTTTGATATCTAGGAGCAAACAAAGTAGGTGAGAGATTGTTTTTGGTAAGAAAGGATGAGCTGAGTTCTCTTGTTAGAGCTCTGAATTGAGCTGTCGCCCAGTTCGGAGCTGGCACCCCTGCAAATGACAATGACAGCAGCCCCAGCTGGCATTTGCCCAGCCGGGGGTGGTGGCGACCCCAGCCAGCCTGGGCTTCCCGTGGCTGCCACCAGCCTAATGTCTGCATGATTGTTCTGCCGTAAACATCATCTGTGTGTGCGTTACCTTCAGACAGCCCAGGCCTGGCAGTTTGGCCGGGATCCAGTGTTTTCTCTCTGCACAGACTCAAAATCGTGACTGTCTCAGCATCCACAGGATAAGTGAGGATTAAATTTCAGAAGGGGTCCAGGGCTGGCCTCCCGGGGAGCTACAGGAGTGCACAGAAGCAGGCCAGGTTATGCAGCCTTTGCTTCCTCCCACCAGGGTCCCTCATGCTCGAGAGCAGATACCAGCGTCGATAACCCCCATGGCTGTGAGCCTGCCCCTGCCTGCTGGCTTGCTCTGCCCTGGAAGCTGCTTTGCGTGCGACATCTCAGTGAACCTTCACACTAACCTAGGAGGTCGGGGCCATCAGCAACTCTATTCTGCACAGGAGGAAACTGAGGCACTCAGCAGTTTCTTCATCAGAAAAAATGGGTGTGGAATCTTCTAAGTCTGCCCACAGGGGCTGCCTCTGGGAGTGCCCCAGGTCTCAGATGGCCCAGGGTGGAGGGTGGGACGTGGCAACCAGGTGACCTCAGAAGAGCACCAGGTTCCACGGCCTGTCCAGAAGCAGCAAGGCCTGGGCAGAGCCCAGGGTCCTCTGGGCTTCCTGGGGTGGGAGGCAGCCCCCTTCACCAACCTCCTCACCCAGATGGCAACTCCTTTTGCAGCTTCAGGACTGCCCTGGTGGCCATCTCAGGGACAGGACAGCAGGATTTAAGTCCTTTTCCTGCTGAACAGTCGCCTGTATGAGAATCAATTTGTAATCTGTTCAGGCTGTGCCTGGGGCAGTGGGGCTGGGGCTATGGGGCAGAGGCGGGGCAGAGGCCTCAGGGGTCTAGGATGGGAAGAAGTGACCCCATGGTCATGACAGGGTGCCCACAGTAGTCCTTGAAGAATGGTCCAAATTTCTTAAAATCCTGTAACACCTAGAATCCCAGAACACAGGGCTGGAACCACATTAGGGAGCAAGTAATTCAAACCTATTATTGAAAATAAGGGGAGCTCGGGGAAGAGGGAAGAGAAGGGAAGGCCTTGTCCAAGTCTCCAGAAGGGCACTGGAGAGCTGTGACCAGAAACTCAGGTAGCTGAAGACAGAGCCACCCCAGAGCCAAGGGCCCTGGTTGGCCAGTGGGCAGAGTGTCCACCTCCCCGCCTGTTTTCTGCAACTCCACACCTGTCCTTCAAGAGGCATTTCCCACTTTCCCTATGACCATCAATCAGACACAGGTCTCCTTGCTCCTATTAAGGCCCGAGACGCGTGCCCTCCTCGCTGTGCGGGCGCCGGTTCTGCGGCCGCGCATCACATGGCGCCAGCCCTCGCGCCTTCTCCCTGACCCCGTGCGCTGCTAAAATATTGTCTTGTGGATAGGAAATGAAAAGGGTACAACCTTATTTCTTCAAAGATAGTCCAATCTAGCCCAGAGGTATAATAAAACCCCAAACTTTCCTTTCAGGAATCATCTTTTATAAGTAATATCTTTCGTGTTAAGTGGTAGGCACACAATTGTGAAATAAAACACAAGGCTCAGTGACTCCGAGTGGCTTGGGGACATGGAGGGGGAGTCTGCCTTCTGTGGTGGGGGTTTCCTGTGTGTCCGGGTGCAGGGCACACGGTGCGTGGATGCCCGCATCTGCTCTACCGTCCAAAGCCAGAGGCCCTACCTGGCCATCTTAGCCACGCCTCTGCGGCCACATAGGGCTGGAGCCTTGCTTGTCTGTCCAGTCAGGGGTTTGTTTTTGAAACAAAGGAGGAATTAGAGTAATTAGATTAATTATAGCCTTTCCCTTGGGGCATACTATTATTGTTTACTTTAGAGTGTTTAAGCATCATAACAAGGAATGCCTGGACCCAGTGGCCAATCCACGAACTAGAGGTTTCCGATCAGCTGCTCCTGCCCGAGGCCCGTCTCATTCCGCCCTCGCCTTCCCCACCCCTAGAGTCAGTCGTGATCCCGAACTTGTGCTCCACCCCCTCGCCTAGTGTTTCAGTCTCACCACTCACACTGTGTCCCGAAACAGCCTGTTACTTGGCTTTGCCTGTTTTTGCGCTTCATTGCAAATGTCTTGTGCCCTGTGTGGTCTTCCTGGATTAGCTTTTGACATTCAACATGGTGCCCCGAGACCCATTTATGTTGTTGGCGTGTAGCTACGGTCCATTCGTTGTCACAACTGTGTGATGTTCCACCGTGGGTGTCTACCACGATTCTCTTCACTCTTCTCCTGCTTGTGGGCACTAAGTTGTCTCTAGCCTTCTGTTGTTATGAACAGCACTGCCCAGGATAGGTCTGCGCGTCTGTGTGTCTCCTAGGAGTGCACGTGTAGGGCGAGCGGGTTACCTACTGCTGTGGAGCAAATGACCCCACGCAGCCACAGTCAAAAGTGCTGCTGGCGGGCTCAGAGGGGAAGACTCTTCTTTGCTGTACTGTACCCGGGACCTCAGCTGGGATGACGTGCATGGCTGGGGATTGGACTGCTGGCCCCTCTCCCTCCCCCTCCCCCTGGTATCTAAGACCTCTCCACACAGGCTTCTTTACCGGGTCTCTCCCAGCACAGCAGCTCCGGACTCCCAGAGTGAATTTTCCAAGACACCTGGTGGAAGCTAAAAGGCATCTTATTGTCCAACCTAGAAGTCTCAGAGTGTCACTCCCATCACACTTTGTTGGTGAAACAATTCCTCCAGGCCAGCCTAGATTCAAGGGCAGGGGAACCAGATTTTACTTCTTGGTAGGAGCTGCAGCAAAAGCAGTTATCTTTAGTGGGTCCCATAAGATACGTGAGTATTCATCTGTACAAGTTAACTCACGTTCTCCAAAGTGATCGCCAGTTTATAGTCCGACCAGCCACACACGAGTGATTTCTAAGATCCCTGCCCTCTGCACATGTCAGACTCCCTGACTGCTGTCAGTTGAGTGGGGGAGACAGGATATCGGGCCCTGGTCATTTGCATTTCCCTGGCGGAAGTGAGGCGGGCACCGCTTCCTGTGGGCCTTGGCCACCTTCTCCTCTTTTCTGCTTGAATGTTTTCCTATCTGGTTGTTTGTCTCTTTCTTACTATAAAATTCTTTGTTTTCTTGGTACTAATCCTCCCTTTTATATGCTACAAATATCTTTTCTTTTTCAGTCTGTAGTTTTTCAGTTTCTTTATGGTATCTTTTGGTGAATGGTTCTTGTTTTTAATAGTCAAATTTTTCGATATTTTATTTTATAGCCTTCTCTAGCTCAATGTCAGAAGGATACTCAGCACATTTTTTCTAAAAGTATTAATGTTTGATGTTGACATTTGAATTCTGAATCTATCCGAAGTTGATTCCATTTGTTGTTGTTGTTTAATCTCTTTGAGGACAACCAGTATTCCCAGCTCCCTCCCTGTGATCTGCCTGTAATTCTGGCACATCCACCATGGTGAGCTCATCCCGGCAGCCCTTTTATTTGTACTCATGAGCTGTTAAGAGTGATTTGAGTGAGACCTTGTCATATCCACAAGAAGGTTGTTCTTAGACCCTGGGATCACTTTCCACATCTCTGACTCTTGGGTGTTCTCATCCTGGGAAGCGCCGGCTGCTTGAGCCCACACCCATGCCCATCCTGTACAGGCCGGCAGGGAAGGTTACATCTAGTCCTGATGTCCAGGGCCCAGCACATGATCAGTGCTCAATGCCTGGGAGTCACTAGGCTGACTTTTAAAGCAATGGCCATAGTCACTCTGGCTAAATTATTGTCACTGATCTACCTGCTTTCCTGCCCCAAACACATGGGAAGAATCTCACCGCATCTGTGGGAAGATGAGGGAGAGAGCTCCCTGGGACTCTGAGAAATGTCAGGAGTGCTGGATCGTGAGGAGGTGTTTTAGGGTGCAGGGAGGCACTCTGCATTCTGGAGTTAAGCTGAAGGAGGGCTGGTTGCATTGGTGTGGGGCTTGCATTTAGTGAGGTTAATGTGAGGGTTTGAAAGTCCCTGGGGAGAGTTAGTCCATCTTATCCAAGGATCAGAGCGTATTTTCCTATAAGCTATGAACTGAGAAGAGGAAGGAACCCTGGAGTCCTGGGTTCTGATCCCAGTTTCACCAGTGCCTTGCTGTGTGACCTTAGACTGGTTTCTCTCCCTCTCTGATCCTCAGGTTACTTCTCTTTAGAATGGAAGGAGTACTCAGTGTCCTGGACAGTCCCTCCAAGCCCCCTCTTTCTAGTTGGCTCAGAGTCTCTGATGGAGGTTGGTATTTGATGGCTCTGAGCTGCCTCTTGCTGCAGGTGTGGAACTGGAGCCAGACAGGCCCCAGAATTAGCCTAAAATGTGAGCACATGAGCACTTACTTCTTAAATGATTTAAAAGATCATAATCTACCTCCATATAGTTTAAAATCACCAGGTCAGCCTAGGAGGTGTTACCTGGGCTAGTGTGAAAACATTCTCTTGGCCAATAAGGTTCCTTCCGTTAGGGATTATACCAATCCAGTCTTGTTTTGAAAAGCTAAAGTATTTCTAAAATGGAATTTGCAGGGAAGAGAGTAGGAGGTTAAGCTCAGGCCTCTGGAATGGAGGTGGGCTCACTTCTGGAAGGACGGTCACCCTCCCACCCCCCTAGGGCCTGGCACGGTGCTGACATCTGATGGGGGTTGTTTGGGCTTTCCCCACCTGCCAGGTCTGGAGGCAGGTGGCACCTCTGGCAGAGACCCAGACTCATTCATCCTAGGTGGCTGGGCTCCCTACCTCTGGGTTTCTTGGGTGCCCTCTGGGTCTGAACCTTGCAGCTGAGAGCAAAGTGTACCGGCCACACTCATCAGCTGTTACCGAGTGACGTGCAAAGTGCACCTGGCAGACAGCAATGACGTGTTTGTCCTCCTGCTCAGCAGGGTGACCCGTCCTGTCCAGCTCAGCAGTTTGGGGACAGCCTCTGAAAGATCCACACTGTCTTCTACAGACTCTGGGAGCCATAGATGGCAAAGAGGTTCTGAGCTATTTACGATAGGACATACTCACGGCCTCCTCCCCGATGCTGTGCATGAGAAACATTCCTCAGGGAGGAGAGGGGCGGATGGTTCTCAGAGAGTTTAAGATTTGGGCCCTACCTCCCTGGCCTGTCCTCATTTCACTTTTTCCATATGAGGCCCAGACTGTTCCATCTGGAAGGGGCTTGTGGGCTCAGCCCTCCAGCCTTTTCTCTGGAGGGAGCCAACCTACAGAGAGCAGGAGACCGGCCCAAGGCCACAGAGGGGATTGGTGCCCCGGTGGATCCAGAGCCCGGACACACCAAGCCCCTGGGTCACAGCCTTTGGTTTTGATTTTTAAAAGTTCTCTCCTTGGTTGCAAGGAGCTAAGACTTGCTCACATCACCTGCATTGTTTTCCGTAACAAATTACCACAAACTGGGTGGTTTAAAACAATGGAGATTCATTCTCTTCCTCTTCTAGTCTCTCTGGAGACTAGAAGTCCAAAAGCAAGATGTTAGCAGCGTTGCTTCCTTCTGGAAGCTCTGAGGGAGACTGTCCTGGGCCCCTCTCCAGCTGCCGGCAATCCTTGGCGTTGCTTGGCGAGTAGATGTCACCCCAGTCTTGCCTCTGTCTTCACACAGTGGTGTTCCTCTCTCTGTCTCTGTCTCTTGTAAGGACATTCTCACTGGAGTCGGGGCCACCCTAAGCCTGTGTGATTTCATCTCGATCCTTAATCACATCCACAAAGACCTTATTTCCAAATAAGGTTACGCTCATAGGTTCTGAGGGTCAGGGTGTGGAGGTAGCTTTTGGGGGCCACCATTAACCTCAGGAGGAGTGTGGTCTGGCAAGTGGGTGGACAGCTGGGCGTCATGGCGAGACCACGGGACAGAGGCAGCTCTGCAGAGGGACTAGCCAGGGGCTATGCTTGCTGCGCAGCCTGTCTCATGGGTCCCTCCATGTCTCTGCCTCTGCTTTGGGCACCTGCTTCTCTGTCCTCTCTCTGCCCACAGCCACCACCTCTCCCTAGTGTGTCCCTTTTCCCTGCTTCCTCACTCCTTGCCTCGATTTTTCATGGGCTCATGTCATCTCTCCAGCCTCCATCTCAGTGACTTCTCTGTTCCCTTTTCTGCTACTAATTGCTTCCTTCTTACCTATTTCCCAGTCTGAGCCCTAAGCAAGGAAATCTTACTGCTCACCACAGGTAACACCTCCAGGTCGGCTGGCTGATTGGCTGTCCTGGGGCCATGGGCCCACTCTTGGTCCAGACAGCAGGACAGAGCTGTGGCACTGAGGGTGGCCACCTCTGCCTGCCCTTAGAAAAGGTGAGAATGTAGCAGAAACCGGGTAGAGGTTAGGATGCCTGCAAGGACACAGGGTGACAGCATGGTCCCTGCAGGAGAACTGCCAGGGGCTGGGACCCAAATAAGTGGAGTTGTCAAATTGTCAGTTAACAGAAGTACTTTCCTTTTTGTTCCAGTTTGAGAGGAGAGAGAAACAGATAATAGGAACCTGGAGAAAAAGCCACCGCAGGGGGTGTTCCAG
The DNA here is from genome assembly GCA_963574885.1 of Lepilemur ruficaudatus. Taxonomy (NCBI): domain Eukaryota; kingdom Metazoa; phylum Chordata; class Mammalia; order Primates; family Lepilemuridae; genus Lepilemur; species Lepilemur ruficaudatus. The sequence goes on along the minus strand of CAUYRT010063374.1, from coordinate 106,793 downwards.
CTTCAATCCACCCTTAGATTCTGTTCTCCCCTTAGGTTCAGAATGGCAAGTTTCGGGGATGCCACAGTCCATTAAGCACCAAAGAAAAATGAAGCCACCCATGTTCACTGTATTGTGACCCTCATTAGGCTGAGCAGGACATCTGTGATTAAGGAAGGAGTTTCCAGCAGCACCCCTCAGGTGCCCGTCAGAGTCCCCACCCCTCATTTCCCGACCTCCGGGTCTGCGGGTTTCCTGCGATCCTGTGTGTGACCGCCGTGCCGCTTTCCATTCTTCTTAGCTAGTCGTATAATCCTGCCCTTTGTCTGTGAGAGATTCCATCCCAGGGAATCCTGCTCCCTGTGCTGTGGGCTTAAGATGGCAAATCGGAGCTGTGACATAAACGTGGAAGTCATTACCATTCTCCTCGAGTGCATGTTAACGACACCGCAGAAGAGTGATAATTAGATGAAGCATCATTTCACACCATCGTCAGTGTGCTTTACATTTATTTATTGCCATTCTTTTCTCCAAAGTCAGCAAAATGGAGACTTGTGCAGTATCTCAAAGCATCCAACGCGGGGACTCTCCCTCTGCCGTTAATTACTGCCTGACGAGTGCCAGCCCCAATGTCCCCCCCAGCCTCTTTCTGGGGATCTCAGAGGAAAATGCATGCTGCCTGTCCGCTCGTCCCTCTCCATCCCCGGACCCGTCCAGCACTGGCGTGAGCCCTCTGTCCAGCCACCATGCTGTATGGCTTGCTTGGGGCTGCCCTAGAGTGCCACAGACTGGGAAGCTTATGCGACACATGTATTTCCTCACAGTCTGGAGGACGGAAGTGTGAGATCAAGGTGTCGGCAGGGGCAGTTCTCCTGAGGCCTCTTTCCTGGGCTTGCAGGCTGTCTTCCCCTGTGTCTGCACGTGGTCTGTGCGTGCCTATGTCCCAATCTCCTCTTCTTAGAAGGACACCAGTCAGCTTGGATTAGTGCCCACCCTAATCACCTCATTTAACCTTAATCACCTCTTTAAAGACCCTTTCTCCAAACACAGTCACACTCTGATTCAACACGTACATTTTTGCGGGGACACAACTGAGCCTGTAACACACCAAATTCTCCCAGGCCCGGAAGCAGCCTTTCCCAGGCAAGCATAATTCTCCACAGAACTGTCTTGTTTGGGGGAGCCAACCTTCGCAGATGCGTCCGGAGGCCCCATGTGATTGGTCACTGCACCCCCGCCTGTCTCAAAGGTATTCTGGCGTGGGCACTACATCGCATGGTCCCTCCTCCTCCATGGGTGGAGTTGGCCACAGTCCTGCTTGGAGAGAGTCAGATGGGCCATAAGCAACGTCTCCAATGCCCAGGAGTACAGCAGGGCCACCTCACTGGGAGTCCAGTGGATGTCAGGTGTCCTGCTTCGTGTCAGGCACTGTCTAGGTGCTAGATCAGATTTATTCTTTTTTAATCTGACCAACTGGCCAACTGTTATGTGCCAAGCACCATACTACAGCTTTACACACACATTCCTTTGTAATCCACGTAGTGTTTCCATGAAGGACATGCTATTGTCATCCCAATTTTTGAATTCAAAGGGGTTAAGTACTTGCTCAAGATCCACAGAGGTAAGTGATGCGGTAGGATTTGAACCCAGGTAGTTTTGATTCCAAAGCCAATGCCACTCATCACTGAATCATCACAAGTAACTTGGGACAAAGCCTTTATACTGCCTGGGCTGCCTCAGTTTCTCTTTCTGCAAACTAAACAATGATGACAGGATCGGGCTGGAGTGCTTGTGATGCTGGTACTTGTTTTAGTTTCCTAGGGCTGCTGTAGCAAATGACCATACACTGGGTGGCTCAAACGATAGAAATTTATGGTCACACAATTCCAGAGGCTAGAAGTCTGACATCAGGCTGTCGGCAAGGCTGGTTCCTGCCGAGGCTGTGGGGAGAATCTGTTCCATGCTCCTCTCTCAGCCCTGGGAGCCTCAGGCATTCCCTGCCATGTGTATGGCTGTCTTCTTTCTATGTCCTCATGTCATCCTCCCTCTGTGCATGTCTGTCTCTGTGCACACGTTTCCCTTTTTTATAAGGATAGCCTTATCAAAAGGCCCTTGGATTAGGGCCCACTCTAATGACCTCATTTTAATTTGGTCATCGGCAAAGACCTGATTTCCAAATAAGGTCACATTTGTAGGCACAGGTGGTTAGAACTTCAACACCCCATAACAGTACTGAGGCAAGACGTGCCTAGACCTCAAGTTCAAGGTAAGCCTTGGTAAGCCCCATGCCTCAGCCCAGCAGCCCCCACTCCTCTGTAAGCCCCTGTGAGTACAAGGGGACCTTCTGCTTGAAGGGAAGGGAGCTGGGGTGTCAGCTTGGGCCCACACTGGGGTCTAACTTCAGTGCAAGGAGCAGGGGACACCTTTCCCAGTGTCTCACCCGTGGATCTCTGGCTTGGCTAGGGTCTCTTTGTGAGACCCTGACCCAGACCCCTGGGAGGGGTGCTTTCTCCCATGTGCCCCTGCTCTCCCCTCTATCCCAGCACCCACCCCCACATCTCCCGCCTGCGTGCCCCTCACTGAGCACCCCTCATCGGCAGGAATGGTGGGTGCCAGACTCGCTCCATGTCCTAGAGCCCAGTGGGGGTGCTCAGGAGATGGAACTACACGGAGATGCTGCTTTGCAGATGGTCGCTGAGACCCTCCAGGTGCCCGAGCCCCCCGGGGACATAATCCCACCATCGCAGACTCGGATGAGACCTGAGTGTTAGCTTTTATTTTATTAATTTTGCCCTCTCTAGTCCAGAAAGAATTTAAGGTGGAAAAAGTGTAGTCTCTTTGGCTCTGTGCCATCGCTGGTGGAAGCAGCTGTCTGGCCTTTGAAAACCTCCTGTGATGAGTTGCTCGTGCAGCCTGTTCCTTTTCTGGGAAGATCTGTTAGAAAATTTCATTTTTTTTTTCTTTATACTGAGCCAAAATCTATCTCCTAGGACTTCTAACTAACTTCACATTAAACTGTTGGTATACAATTGTGGGGTATATTTAAATAAAGGAAATCATAACGATGTGTGGGCATGCACGCACGAACATCTGGGTACCTGTGTGCGTACGCGACACACACACGTTGTACACAAAAGAGTACTTCCTGGATTTAGGTCTCTGTCCCCCAGCTTCTGCCAGGGCCCTTTTTACTCCCTCAGGGGGAAGAGGAGGGAGTGCTGCTGTTTATAGATATGACTCTGCCTTGCAGCGTGGGGTCCCCACATATGGCCCAAGCTGCTGGGGCTTCCCGAAGGGACGCTCCTCTGCCCCTCTGAGGTCCCTCTTGAGCATTTTGGTGGTGGCAGACCTCAGGCTCATAAGAAACCTGGGAATGATGGGAACTGGGCACTGTGACCCCCAGGACTTGACCCAGACAGGGCCACCTGCCGAAGTTAGCATTTCTGAAGGGAGAAAATCCAAGTGGCTTCATACTTTCCCCAGGCATGGATCTGGGGTCTGAGGAATTACTTTCATTCGGGGGCTGTGCAGCACTGGTGAACGCTGGTCTTCTAATCCTAGAAGGCCACCTTCTAATCCTAGTGCAGCACCAGGCACTCAGGAGCTAGAAACAGCCGGGTGGGAGCTTGAGCAGAAATGGCCTGAAATGCCTCCAGGCTCCTGACCTGGCCCCAGTGCAGACTGGGTAGATGAGCCTGCTCTGTTAGAAAGGGCCGTGGCACCTCCCAGGACTCGCAGGTCGCTGGCCAAGGAGGGAGCAAGTCCTATCATCCAGGAAAGTCCTTCCACAGAAAGAGCAGCAGGGACCTCAGGCCACAGGCCAACGACTGAGCACACACAGGGCTCTGACTGTGGCTGTGCCCTGAGTCCAGCTTCCCCGGGAGGCAGGACTCATGGGGTGATGAACTCAGACATGGAGACTGGAGAAACATATTCTGTTTTCTGTCTAGGGCATCGGCCCCTTTTGTCTACCTGTTCAGTAAGGGTGAGACCAGCCAGAGGACCTTCGAGGAGCAAGAGTCATTTGGGAAGCCTTTTAGCTCTGCACTTGGAGCTCTGCATAAATCCCTGCGTTGCAGGATAAGATACGATTGCAGTATATTATTTGGACCTGACATTTATGGCAAGTATAAACAGAGCGTTATTACTACCAAATCATGAGCCTCTGACCAAGAGGAAGGCAGCGCTGAGAGCACACACAAGTGAGAAGGAGTTTTTATACAAAAGAGAACAAAGTGATATGTTCCTGCTTTTAATGCAACTGCCATAAAACAGGGACGCGGAGAGCAGAAAATTGAAACCATCAGGAAGGTGCCAGGTCCGGGGCAGCAGAGGCAGGAGTCAATGCGAATGAGATGAGTGGCCGCTCACCCTCCGTGGATGGGCTGAGATCCCAGGAGAGAGGGAAGGAAGGACAGAAGGAAACAGGGAGAAAGAAAGGAAGGGAGGAGAGAAGGAGGGAGAGGAGAACAGGGGCAGAGGAGAAGGAAAAGCAGGAGGGGGAGAGAGAAAGGGTTTTGCATGGTGACCGTGTCAGTCTAGGTCTTTCCCTCCAGTGACTGTGACCCTGGGCTCCCCAGCTCCCTTCGGGGGAAGGGGTGTTAACTTTTGTTGTCCTGGAGGTCTGATCACGGGAGTGTCTGGAGAAGATTCCTCAGGCTGTGGACTCCACGAAACAGATGGGCTCTGAATTTCACCACGTGTTTTTGTCCTGCTGTCTGCACAAAAGCCCCTGGACGCTCGCGTCTTGCAGGGTCATTAACGGAGACAGAGTGGCCGAGTTGATGACTGTGTCCGAGCTCCAGGCATGGGTGTGGGGTTGTCTCTAAAGATGCCCTCTAGGGCAGACTCCTTGGCAGCCCATCCACCCATGGTTCCCTTCCCAAGAAATGAGTTTTTAAAATAAATTGTAACAAGCCACATGTCTTCTGGGCTTCCTGGCCTCAGTTCAGCAGCCCCCACTCCTGCATAAGCCCCTGCAGGGGGACTTCTGATTGAAGGGAAGTTCCACCTCCTCCCTGGCTTAACCCATGACTCTAGAATCTGGTGCGAAAATCTCTTCTCCCTCCAAGTGAGCCAGCCTCATTGAGAGACAGACAGGGAGGTCCAGAGTGACCCTCCTACACCCCTGGGATTAATGCAGTTAGTCGAGATGTCCAGTCCACGGAGCATCTGTAGGTTCCAGGTGCTGTATGAGACACTCAGAAGTCACCACCCTCTACCATACCGGTAAGAGGATGAAGACAGAGACTCAGTGGTCAGAAACCTCGGCAGGCAGACTAGGTCACCTGTGGGCTTTGCCCAGTCAAATTACCTCATCTCTTGAGGGCACAGTCTCCTCATCTGTAACACAGAGATCATAATCACACAATAAGTTATGTGAGGACAGGGATGGCATCTGCTCTTGATGCCTGGCACATTAGGCACCAAATGCTGTCTCTATGCTGATAACCCCCCAATTTATCATATCTGTAACTCTGACCTCTCTCCCAAACCCCAGATTCCTGTATCCAGGACCTACTCATTGTCTCCTTCTGGGTGTCCAGTTGGCCTCCCAAACTTAATACAAGCGAACCTGAGCTCTTTCTAAATCCCCACAAAATATATTCCTTCCAAATCTTCTCCATCCGCCCACTCATCCATCCATTTCCTCTAAAAGCCAAGGAGTCACCCTGAATTTCTGCCTTTCCTGCTCTTCCTCATTTACTCACTCTGCCAACCTAGACAGCTCTATCCCCAAAATATAGCTCAAGCCCCCCCTGCTACTTTCCATCTCGACTGCAGAGCCCTCTGCTGAGTCTCTGGCAATCCATCCTCCACTCAGTGCCAGAGCGATTCTTTAAATACGTGCACCAGATCCTAATACTTCCCTCCTTAGCATGCTCCAGTGGCTCCCATTACAGCTAGACTAAAATCCAAATTCTTGCCTGTGGCCCTGTGGCTCTCCCTGGTCAGCCTTGCACTCCAGCCTCACCTCCCACAGGCTCCCTCCTGCCCCCTTGACTCCAGCCAGCCTGGCCTCATTGCTGGTCCCTGGGGTTGCCACATCTGGTCACACCCCAGGGCCTTTGTGCACACTCTCCCCTCTGCCTAGAATACTCTTGCTGCAGATTTTGCATGGCTAGCCCCATCGTCCCCTCCTCTCCTTCTGGAGGATCTGGGTGTGGCATCACTGTGCGTGGTCTGGGGATAGAAAGGTTCACCCAACATCTGGAAGGCTGGCAAGAGCTTGAGCAGAGTCTGCTGCAGGAGTGGCAACTCTACGTCAGGGCTGCTGCAGGCAGCATGATCGCCAGGTGTGGGAGGGGTGGGCATAGCCTGCAGCGCCCCTGGCTTCAGCAGACTTGTTGCTTTGGTTGGGGGTGTTCTTACACAACTGGGAGAGCCCCAAGCTCCTTGTGCCCAGAGTGAGGCGGGAGACCACTGTCTTCCCTGGAAGGCCGTCTTCACCCTCGACGGCTCTCTAGACGGCTGCAGACAGGGTGCTGTTTTCTGGGCTGTGCCCAGGACCTGTTCGTGTGCTGGGGATGGAGTTAGGGGATCTATGGTCTCATTTTCGAAATGAATGTCCAAGCCTTTGGAGGGCTGGTAATCACAGAGAACACTTGTCCAGGCTTCTCTGAGTCCTTCCATTTGGCAGTAAAGGGGTTAATTGGAAAGACCGTGGTCAGTGGTCACGAGGCGGTGGCACAAAGCCCAAGGCCTTGTGTTTTTGCTCACTGGTGCCGGGGAGGTGGGCTCTTCGGTTGCTTTTCTGAATCTGTAGCTAAAAACCTTAACTTGATAAATGAGATGTGACCTTGAAGTAAATTCGCCTATTATCTAGAAGTCACGGGAGCAGACATTAAAAATGGACTTCATTTATTTTACGAGAAGTCAGAGCATGTCAGGCTTCTCATAATTAGTAATAAACTCATCTCTGCTTGATGACTTTTTATTTACACTGTTTGTCTTTTTTACTGATGTAGACATGCCTAGGTGGCCAGCACCCGAGGCAGGCTGTGGTGGGGCCACGGGTGGTACAGGGTTTTCATCCTTCCTCCGGGGGGCCCGGGGGCCCCTGCCTGCCCTGGTGCCACCCCGGCCTGCCTCAGCGCTCCTTCATGACGGAGCTCAGACCCGCCTCTTCAGGCTCGGCTACCTCTGTGAACCTGCACGAATAAATCTGAGGTGCTGAATATAGATGTATTTTCCTTCCTCCTCCTTCGAGAGAAAGTGATTTGCAGCCTCCGTCTCTGTCAGCCAGCCACCCTCATGTGACTGGCCAGGCGCGTGGTCAGGGGAAGTACTACTGTTTCCAGACCAAACGAGGCCTGGGGGTCTTGTTACCAGAGTTCCTTGCCGTGAAACGTGTTGTTTGTGTTGTTTATGGACACTGAGGTCGCCCCGGCTCTGTCTCCTCAGCCCCGGGCCAAGGGGCTTGTCTTTGATGCCAAAGACAGTTAAAAAGGAAGCAGAGGAGCTGCAGCCCCCAGGGGTCCTAAGCCTAGTGGCTGTGGCTGTGAAATTTCACCCTTCAACAGCCCACAAGGCACACTGGGAAGTGGAAACCTCCCTTCTAGAAAGTTCTAGGAGGCTTGCCCTGGCTGCCGAGCTTGGGGTGGAGCAGGCCCACCTGTGTCTGGAGGGCTCCAGGGGACAGCAGGGGAGTTCTCCGTGGTCTTGTTTCCTCTTGCTCTGGCTGTTATCAGTAGTGCATGCCAGGTGACCCCTTTCCAATGAGACTCTGGGGACACCAGGGGTCAGTGGGCAGCCACCCTCTCCCCATCCCTGTGCCACATGCAGGGGCCATGAAAGGCCTGAGACGGGCATGCTGAAGCCACAGTGGGTCCCAGGCTTCACAAAAGAAAGAGCCAGGCAGCTGGATGGCCCCTTTCCCAGGACAGAGAAGGCAATTGCTGGCCTTGCCAAGTAGTGCCCTGGAAGAGGCTGGAGACCACCTGCCCTCTGGTTTTCTGCTGGCGCCATGTTGGGTCCAATCAGCCAGGCTGCAGCAGACCCAGGCAACTGTCCTCCAGCCCCCACCGACTCACAGACTCCTCCTCATCTGTCAACGCACAGCCCAGCTCAATGGCACCTTTTCTTGAAGCCTTTGCTTAGAATTCATTTCCCTCTTCCTGCTCTCCTTTTGCAATTTTTGTTAGCTCTTTTGTGGCAAGAAATGTTCAACAAGCATTTGTTCAACAAGTTATTTGTAGAGGAGTAGTAGTCTGCAAATGGGCTGGTGACCATACCCAAAGGTAGTGGCTTCCTTAGAGAGGGGGTGTGTTGCCTGCAGCCTGTGTTCTTGGAATACAAGCTCCGAAAGGGAAACCACGGGTGTTTGCATGATAAGCAGTGGAGAAAAAAAACTCACCCCTTCTTTTGAACAGGGCCTGTGTGGAGTTTTTCAAAGCTAGTGGGTTAGTTTGCTAGGGCTGCAGTGACAAAGTATCACAAACTGAGTGGCTTAGACAGGAGAAATTCATTGTCTCATCCTGGAGGGTGAAAGTCTAAGATCAAGGTGGGAGCAGAGTTGGTTCCTTCCGAGGGCTGGGGGGATCTGCGCCGAGCTGCTGCCCCAGCTGCCCGTGTGTGCGGCCGAGCTCTGGCGTTCCTTGGCTTGTAGAAGCATCACCCCGTCTTCTCTCTTCACCTTCACAGGGCATTCTCCCTGCGTGTGCGTCTGTGTCCAAATCTCCCTTTTATAAGGACACAGTCATAGCGGATTACCCTAAGGCCTCATTCTAACTTGATTACCTCTATAAAGACTCTATCTCCTAATAAGTTTACATTCTGAGGTACTGGGGATTAGGACTTCAACATACGAATGTCAGGGGACACAACTCAACCCGTAACAGCTAGCAAAAGGAGGGTGTACCCTGTTAACGTGGGAGCTGGGACTCACCATCAGGCAGGCAGGTTTGGAAGGCAACTCCTGCCACAGCCGTGTCCCCACAGGACCCCTGCGTTGAGGTGGTGAACTGTGGGTCTGAGAAGGCGGACTCTGCATTCTTGTGAACCAGCTTCAAATCCCAGGTTTGCCGTTCACCAGCATGTGACCTCGGTCAAGTGACTTAACATCCCCAAAGCTCAGTTTTCTGTTTGTAAGAGGGGGATGACACCACCCACGTTCTAGGACTGATCTGGGGTCAAATGAGATGACAGACGGCACACCACAGTGTCCCCGCACTGTGCCGGGAGCATGGCAGGTGCTCAGGGCCTTTGTGCATTTTCCCCAGACTATATGCCCCTGAGGCTGTTTCTCTCTATCCTGTCCCCATCAGCCTTGTCCTTGCCTGGCCTGGCAGAGTCGTCCAGCAGTGTTGGCCCACTCAGGTGTGGTGATTTGCGGCAGGGAAGAAGGTATGTTGAAAACAAGAGGCCATCCCTCTCCTGACACGCCTACCGCCTTCTCTCCCCCAGCTCTGTCTGCACCCACTTGGCAGTCAGGGCACATGGCGGCTGGGATGAAGGGAGTTTACTGCTGGACTTAATAGGGTCGTTTTCTGCAGCACATAAATCTGTCCATGCTCAGCTGAAGTTCCCGGGTGGCTGGTACACCAGCCACTGTTAATGGGATTTGCCCCTGGAAGGTGGGGCTGTGGGTGTTAGCGAATTGTTCTGGATGTTTCTTCCTGGGGAAGGAATACTGCTCACGAGAGGACTTAGTAATAGACAGCTCCAGTTGCTGCCTGTCAGCCTGGCCAAAGGGTTGCCTTTGACAGCAAAATAGGAGTGACACCATATTTGCTTAGAATTTGTGACCTTTCATCATAATACGCTGTCATCACTGGATTGCCGATGAGGGTGTGTCCTCAGTTCTCTCTGAACATACATTCATTCATTTGTTCAACAAGCATCTATTGAGCTCTTGGCTTGGGCCAGGCCCATCCGCAGTACTGGGGATACAGAGGCGGAAGGGACAGATTTGGTCCTCAGACTCATGGAATGAGGAGTCAAGCAGAGAAGCTTCAAGTGGGGGCTTGTGGCCTCCTTGTTGAGTCCCGGCTCCTATGTTAATAGGGTGCACCCCCTTTTTCTAGCTGTCAGCGGTTGAGTTGTGTCCCCCCAAATTCATCTGTTGAAGTTTTAACCCCTCCATATCTTAGAATGTAAACTTATTAGGAGATAGTCTTTATAGAGGTAATCATCCTGACGGGTGAGTCACAGTCGACTAAGAGGGAAGGCTGGAGAAGCCTGGGATGGCTGAGGAACCATGTGCTCTCCTGTCAAGGACTTCTGTGATTCTCCTTGTTTATTGTGTAGAAGAAACCAGAATACAGGTCCTGTGTACCTAGTCGCCTAAGCAACTTTTCCACAGCTTGACTTTTTAAAAAGTCAAGGTAAATCTCATTTCATGCAATAAATATTAACCTGGAAGGTTAGGGGTACATTAAACTTTTATGCGCAGCAATTAATTTCTTATGCAAGAGAGGGCTTGCTACTAGTTAATAGGATCTGGGGTGAAAACTTCCTCGGTGGGGATCACCCCACCTCATCTGCTCTGCAAGTTACGCAAGTTTCCTCCAAGCTGGGTCCATGTATATTAATCATCTTTGATTCTCAACTCCCTCTCTTCTCTTTCTGCATCTCTCACTTGATTCCTCAAGCCCTGGGACTGCCCTCTGTCTTGGCTCTTCTTTGGGGAAGAATCTCTGATAGCTATACTTTAGAAGTTTAATTATCCTCAAATGCAGAGGCCATAACCCATATGTCTTAGAAAACCAACCCTGAAACTTTTATCTATATTTGGGTAGGGCCAGGAGACCTATTTGCAATAGTCACACCTATGTGAAAATGACCCAGTGTCCCCACAAGGGCATAACACATGTCCCCTACCTGCTTCACATCCTAGTCACATTACTTTGTAACTTATGCTTATTCTGACTTGTTAGCATTTCTTTTATGAATTGTGGTCATGGTAGAGTTAGTAGACTTTGGTAGAGTTGGTGGACTTGGGTAGAATTGGTGGGCTTGGGTAGAGTTGGTAGACTTAGCTGAATTGGGTAGAACTGATGGACTTGGATAGAGTTAGTAGAATTGGGTAGAGTTGGTGGGCTTGGGTAGAGTTAGTGGACTTGGATAGAAATGGTGGACTTGGGTAGAGCTTGTAGCCATGGTAGAGATGGTAGTCATGGGTAGAATTGGTGGACTTGGGTAGAGTTAGTAGAATTGGGTAGAGTTGGTGGACTTGGGTAGAGTTAGTGGACTTGGGTAGAGTTCATGGACTTAGATAGAACTGGTGGACTTGGGTAGAGTTGGTGAACTTGGATAGAGTTAGTGGACTTGGGTAGACTTAGTAGACTTGGGTAGAGTTATTGGAGTTGGATAGAGTTGATGGACTTGGGTGGAGTTGGTGGGTATGGGGCAAAGACAATTAGTCAGACATGACTATTTTCGCCAACCCACCTAGCTGTGGAAGGCTCTCTATAGAAGGAGAAAGATTTTGAGGAATTGTTTTAAAGGGGACATTATACCAAGTTTGAAATGTGTGAGAGGTGAGTAGCATGTACAGTGCCCTTGTCTGACCCAAGTGCTAGATCAACAGGAACATGGCACTCAATCGTTGTATCATTCACCGACAGGGGCTGGGCAGTTTTTCTTGCGTCCGTTTCACATAGTGATTAATATCTCTTTTAATGTTCAGCTGCAGTGAATTCTTAATAAATTATTTTGTAACGCATTGAAATCACTTTGTAAGCTTTTGTTAACACCTTTAAGAGGCCTCCAGCTATAAAATATTACTTTATCATCTTCTCAATGCTGGACATTTGATGTAACGCTCGTGTCTCAGAGGTTGTTAATAAATAATGAATGGAGGAATGATCTGGGGGTGACCTTTTGTAGAACATCATCCGTCAGCTGAACTTCACTTAATCCTCCCTTTTACACTGTCTTCTGGATTTTGGGAGATGGCAGTTTGCAAATCAGGTGGTTTGGTTCCTGCTAGTGAGTGATATTTCACAGGATGGGTGACGTCGGAATGATCGGCTACGCGGTTGCCTCTGGGACCCTCAGAAGGATTTAAACTCTGTGATTAGCAGGTCTATTTTTGGCCCACCAGGTGTGGGAGGAGGAGCTCTGGTGTGTGTCTCCCCTTGGCTGTGATGCGGCCGGGCTGGCCCCAGCAGGGACTCTCCGAGTGTGGAGTGTGGCAGCGCTGCAGTCAGCCAGCCCGCGTGGGTTGTGTCTCCGATGAGCTGTGGTAGATGTGCTCTCCCTAACGCTGCTCTGCCTTGCTAGCCCCCCTCAAAGGTATAGCAAGCCAGAGTATCACAGGGATGCACCTGGGGACAGATGCCTGGTGGAGAGTCACAGAACCGTAACGTCACTGAAGGCTAAAGCCAGAAAAACCAAAATGCTTATCTAGTCCATCAGCTTACAGAAAGGAGCTGGGGTCCAGAAAAGCCAGTGCCTTTCCCAGGGTGGCACACGGGGAGAGCAGATTTTCCACATGAATCGTGAAACTATGGTCTCCCTCGCCAGTGCTCCCCATCATGGGGTGATGCTAGAGTCACTTCATTCATTCGTAACTAAATGCTCATCTAGTGCTGACTCCGTGCAGGTGCTGGGCAACATCCTGGGGACACCGCAGAGAGCAAGACCAGCACGGTGTGTCCCTGCCGTCCTGGGTTTCTCGTCTGTCAGAGGAGTGCACGGTGGTCACTGCAGCTTCCTGCTATAAGGCAGGCATGAAGGAAGCTGCTGCAGCAGCCATGGAGGGTGGAGGCGTCCCTGAGGAGGCATGGCCATGGGAGAGGGTGTCCCAATGTGTCATGGGGCTGTGGGGCTGCACAGATTGGGTCCCTGTGTGTGGTGCTTCGATCAGCCCAGTAGAAACATTGCACACAGTGCTTCTAGAATCTGTCAGAATCTGTGGCACAAAGCAGGTGCTCAGTATATATTTATTGAATGAATGAATGAGCCACCTGTCAAACTGCTTTCTCCAATCAGTCCAGTGAGGGGGATGTGACAGCAGTGGGCGGTGGTGGGTGTCTGTGGTGAACGACCACAGCTAAGTGTGGCTGATGAGGAAGGATGGGGAGGTGACCCTGGGGCTGAGCTGCTCCTCGCATGACCTTCTCAGGAGCCCAATCCCAGGGAGCAGTCATGACGTCAACCTCACTCTGGGCCTGGAGGCTGGGCTCCGTGATCCCTGGGGGCTGTGGGGAAGGTGGCCCTCCGTGGAGGAGGCCTTCAGCAGCAGGCACTTGGCTGCCGCCCCACAGATGGGCTTAATGGTCTGAACTTGTAACACCAATTCAGGCATCAGAAAATCACCCTAAAATTATCTCTAGAGTTTTATTTCCTTGAATCCTAAATAGATCACATTTTATTGTTGAATACTGAAATCTCATTACTTTAGGAAGTGCTATTACTGGGCTATTACTGGGAAGGAATTCCTCTCTCTTGTTCTGATTAAAGCCTCCTGTTCATATTTAAAAAATAATGTCAGACCTATTTTTTCATGCTTCTGAAAGTATAAGTGTGCAGCCAAGCGTCTTCTCTGCCAGGGCCCACTGCCTGGGTGTGGGCCTGCCTGGGCATGCTGGCAGGGCAGCCCTGCAGGGTGGAGCTGCCGGGTCTCCTCCTGGGACCCCCTTGGGGAGGAGGGTCCCCTTCTCTCCCTCTAGCTTGGGTGCTCCGTAAGACTTTAGTTGCAGTTCTGGCCCAAACAGGCAGCTCCTGTTTCCACTAGCTTGAGACTTCAGCTCTGGGTTTATTCCCCAATAAAACAATTCTGGGAAAGCTGCACATATGGTGCAGAATTCGGCTTTTCCAGTGGTTGGTGGGACCAGGGGAGCTGGCTCAGCCAGGGCAGTGGGTGGGCGGACAGCGCTGCCTGCAGGCAAACACCTATCTGGTCCAGAGGCTGCTCCACCTTGCACAGTTCCCAGCTTCCTGGGTCGAGTCCGTGCCTGTGAGTGTCCTCCACACCCACAGAGCTCACTTGGCACTGTCACGTGCTCAGCCCACTGTGCCATGATGACTTTGTCCTCCCTCCTTCTCTGGGTCTCTGCTTTTTCTCTGTGAACCTGGTGTCCTTGGCACAGCTGCTAGCATGTGGAGCTCAGAAAATATTTGCCAGATGGATGTCGAATTCATATCAGCACCCAGAAGGTGAGTGACTTGGAGAGTTTTCTCAGCAAGTGGGCTTATGACTCCTTAAGGACACAGGCGATGTCCTCAGCACATCCCTGTCCCCCTGCCAAGCACATACTGTAGATCCTAGCTTGCCTGCCTTCCTCTTGCCTGTTTGCTCTTGCCTGGTGCCACCAAGCTACACCTCAGGTGTGGGAGAGACATGGAAACAAAGTCTTTGGTGGTCAGCCTGTGACACAGAGGTCACGGGCCAGGTCCTGTGGGGTGGCAGTAGTGGTGGGGGAAGTTACAGCTGGAGGAAGGAGCCACCATCTCCATGGCTGGTGGGAGCCTGGAGGGGAAGCTCCCCCCTTCCTCTCTGCTCTCCCAGGACTGTTCCTCCAAGGCAGCGGTTTGCCTTGGAGAACGCTCAGAATAGCTCTGTGGCCCCACATAGGCACCGGTTGAGTGTGCACGTGGCTAGAATTCTTTCCTGGACTCACAGCAAATGGAATTATTTACAACCACCAGGGCCAATATTTCCCTGCTCTGCAGACTTGCAGCAGATGAAGTAGATGCTCTCTTCTTGCAGAGAGCTAATGATAACATTCAGCTCTGCCCACCCCACCGATGTGTCTTCAGTGGCACGGTTGTGGATATTTTTATTTCCCCAGGCAAGTCAGCATCTAAGTGTATGCATCTGAAGTGAAGGCTCTTGGACCCCAAGCGGCAGCGAGTGCCAGCACCAGCCTTGCGCATTGACGCGAGACTGCAGTGACCTGCCGGCTCAGCTCCGCGGGTTCTGTCCCTGAAATGGACAAGGGAGAGCAGCCCATTTCTGATTTGGCCCATCCGTCTGAGTCACTGGTTCCAGAAGTTAATTTTGGATGGAACTTCACAGTCACCCTGGCTTCTGGTTATGCAAAACCTGACCTTTGGCTCAGTCTCTGGGCCCCTTCCCTTCTCCTCGTCCTGTGGCTTCTGCTGCCTTCATCCCTTTGCCATTCTTCCTTCTTAAAAAAATATCCTGCTGACAGGCGCTTTCTAACTTGTCATTTTGGAGATCATCAACAAATTCTATAGAGAGGTGACCTCCATTATGAGAAAGAGACGGGGAGTTGGACGGGACCCAAGCTGAGGAATGGAGCCTCTTTTGACTGGCAAGGTGACATTGTGTGTCATATCAGCATTCATGACCAGCTCTCTTCTCCTCGGAGAGTAATTATTTCTTTCAGAGCGAAAGGTCCAATTTGCTGTAAAGAACAGAGCCCCAGGTAAAACGAAAGAGCTGTAAGCTCCCTTGACATAAAGGAGACCCGACTGCCCCGTCCCCAGCTCTGCTCAGATTCTACATCATAATGGCCATTCCGCCAGATTTATTATGTTTATTTGTGCTTCCTTCCTGTCACAACACATTAGGGTGATTGCACATTCCTTTGGTGAGGCCACTCAGCAGGCATTGCCGAGCTCCTTGCACCTGACACTGGCCCTTGTGTCCTCAGCCTACGCCTGGCTCTGGGCAGGGGCTGAGATGGCTCCTTTGGAGAAATACCGGGAGATCTGATGCCTGGGATTCGTGTCTAAACGGAGTCAGTGAGCACTCTCCTGCTATTTCCCCTACTTCTGGGCCATTACAAGAGTAAGCATCCCAAGCCTATGGTCTTGGATGCTAATATCACGATAGACGCCATTCATTGAGCACTCGCCCTGTCCTAGACCCAGGGCAGACACTTGGCACTCATGGTCCCATTGGGTGCAGACAGCTGGCACATGAAGCAGCTCTATTGCCCAGGTGTGGATGAGCAAAGTGAGGTTGTGGTTGGTGGAGCCTCCCCAGACCTCTGCCGCAGCTATGGCAGGGCCTTCTGCTGTGTGCTCTCCTGCTGTCTGCCCTGGGTGGCACTTGTCACCTGTATTGTCTTTCTTCTTTACTTATCCACCTTCTTCCTGAGCCACTCTGTTTCTGTCTTGCACGCTGCTGTGGCCTCAGCACCTGACATGGTACCTGGTTCCCCACACTTTTGTTAGATGATGGGTTGAGAGTGAAGGAAGATGATTACCTGCCCAGAGCTGTCCAGTCAATCATCCACAGAGCCTGGACTCGAGCCCCGGGCAGTCCCACTCCAAAGCTGTCACTGCGATCATTACGTTTTCTGGACTACCTATGGCACTGTGATTGTCACACTGCATTTTAACACGATGTACATCCTCTTCCTTTCCTTCTGCCTTTGTTTTCTTGGGGTTCAGTTAAAGCTGACATGTTGCCCCAGACCAGAGAGGAGAGTGTGCAGAGGCATAGGTGTGGAGGGCGTGGCCAGGTCCCGGGTTGGGTGGGTTGCTTCCTGCCCTTCTCTGTCCTCATCAAGGGGCCTGGAGAAGGTAGGGTGGTGTCCTCAGTGAGAAGTGTCTGAACTGGACCCCCACACAGGCCCAGGAGCAGAGGGGGGACTCCCATTTGTCATGCTTGTCATGGTTGGAAGCAGGGTGGCTGATCCAGGCTCTGTCTGCAGGCGGGTTGTCTATCACTGCTTGCCCGTCACGTAGATGAGGTGTCCGAAGGTCAGAAAGGTTGAACAACCTGCATAGGCTTTCCTAGTTAGGTGGAGAACAGAGTTCAGACTTGAACTTGGGGCTCCCTGATTGGTGTAAGAGTCAGGGGACCATCCACAAGACACCCTCACTTCTGACACCAATTGCAAGTTCAGGGATTGCTGAGACTACCTTCAGGTTTGGCAGTTTGCTAGAAGGACTCACAGAACTCACTGCAATCTCTTATATTCACAGTTATGGTTTATTACAGTGAAAGTCCACAGACTAAGATCAGCTGAGGGAAGAGACATGTGGGTGAGTCCTGGAGAGTTCTGGGTGCGGGACTTCCCATCGTCCTCTCTGCAGGGAGTTGTGGGCAGCAGCGTGTGACAGAACTGCCAGCGGGGAGCTCAACAGGCCTTGGGGCCCCGTCTTTGCAGGCCTAGTCAGCACCCACATGTCTGCCTCCAATCTCCAGCTCCTGCCAGGTCAAGTTGACACCCACAAGAGTTAAAACACATCCCCTTATCACATCGTTAGACTCTCCGATAGGCCCAAATCTCCAAACAGAGACACTCTTGTCTTAGGGATCACCCCCAGGAGCCCAGGGCAAAGGCTAGACCTCTCTTTGGGTGTAGTTCATTCTTTACTCAACACAGTGCTACTTAGTAGAGTGTCTAGGAATCAAATTCGAGCTTATTCCCTGACAGGCTCATCTCATCTGGGCTGAAGGCACTTCAGCTGCTGCCTTGGCCCACTGGTGGCATCAGTCCCTGCTGCAGGCCCTGGGCCCCTTCTCTTTCCCAGACCCACAGCAGCAAAACTGCTCCCCATCCCACAGTTTCACCCGCACCCAGCCAGCCCTCCATGTAGGCAGCAGGGACCCGTCTGCGTGGCAGTGGCATCCGCGTTCTCACCTCCAGCCACAGCAACAACTTTATTTGATTTGATGTATATGAAGAAATAAAACTCAGGAGTCAATTGACTTAAACATGGAACAAATGCAGCTCGGCTATTACGGTGTATGCTAAATTTTAATGGCATTTAGAAAGCGTTTTGTGGGGTAGAAAATAGAAGCAAACCCATCAAACCCCAACTATGCTCTATGTTTTATAGCGCAGAACATCTTTCTGCTACAACCCAAAGACTTTAAAATGTAATAAGGTACATTTGAACCCAAGGGTTTTAAAATAGAAGTAAGAAACATGCACATCCAGAAGTGGAGGAAAATCGTCCATTATGGCCCAGGTCGGATTCAAGGGAAGACACACATTACTGAGAATGATTTTAACATTTCATGTTCCACAGACTGTTATTTACTGACATGTGTTATTGTTCGAGGATTCACATATTGCTAAGTGAGAAAGAAAAGCGTGGCCAGGGAGGGGTTTTAATTCTCGGCATTG
The DNA here is from genome assembly GCA_963574885.1 of Lepilemur ruficaudatus. Lineage (NCBI taxonomy): Eukaryota > Metazoa > Chordata > Mammalia > Primates > Lepilemuridae > Lepilemur > Lepilemur ruficaudatus. The sequence goes on along the minus strand of CAUYRT010063374.1, from coordinate 88,815 downwards.
TTGGGTTTCTTGCTACGAATGCATGCACTCATATATATTTAGAAGCGCATGCCACATAAATTAATATATCAATTGAGGAATAATGCAAATTTTCCATTCCTACATTTCATTAAAAATATATTCTGAGTCTCACGTACATCTTTGACATCGAGCTGTCCTTCCCACCTAACGGGATTTTCCAGAGCCTGTTATCTCTGCCCAGAGTCCTTGGGTATGGCATTTTCTAACACTGCGTGTTTAATCGCCCTATCTTTGATGTTTCTTGGTCATCCTCCAGATCTGCTCAGGAGTTTCTGTGGCTCAAAATAGTCTGAGAGTTTTGGGGAGCAGGCCCTGCCTCTGTTGGCAAAGCAGTGACCTACAGAAATCCGCTTGCATCCCCCACATTCATTAGAAATATGAATCTGTTTCCATGATCTTCAAGTTTGAGGGCCGAAGATCCTAGAGATGCTCCAGTTCAGCGTTTCTCCACAGGGGTGGGGGCGTGATTTTGTCCTCCCCAGGGACATTTTTGGTTGTCACGACTAGGGAGTGAGTGGCTTGGTGGGGTGGACTTCTGACAGCTGCTGACATCTGAGATCTAGGAAGGTTTTGTGTCTTTCTCAGACTGTAGAACTGGCCAGTACTGAGATGGGACAAGACCCTCCTGGAGTCCAGACCCCGCCCAAGGAAGGCCTGGGCTGAGTGTGACCCCTCTTCTTTATTGGCCGCCCCTGCTCTGACCTGTTCCTGAAGCTGCTATTGCTGGTTGTGTGGTTTGGGCCCATGGCTTTGAAAAGAGCCAGAGTCTGCCCAGGCTGAGGCTGCCAGGTTTGGCCACCCTTCTGCCTAAAAACTCTCCTCAGCGTCCCTTCATCTTAACTCCCACCAGGGCCAATCCCTGCCCCACGCTGGCTTTCCTCTCTGCACTTGGTGAGGCCACTGCAGGCTCCTTGGGGACAGCGTAGACCTGTTTCTGCTTTCTGCAAATAAACACAGATCCAAGTAAGACTAAAATGTTGGTGATCTGTTTGTGTAGAGTGCTGCTATGTGTTTATGCTATTTGTTTTTTAGTTACACTAGCAGGTAATTTCTTTTTCAAAAGCTAAAAAATATCCGTGAGTCTATACCCTAACCCACCATCTAATAGAGTCGCACGTCTTTCCTGGTCCGGGTGTGTTGCAGGCTTGTCCCTGAGGAGCTGCCGATGTAACAGGCGTGCGATCCGGCATTTCATGTTCTGACTTAGCCTTACACGTGGGCACGTTCCCGCATTTCTCAATCAACTTCATCATCGTCAGTGTTACTAATTATAATAGCCTCCAGTTATCGAGCCACGTGCCAGCGCTGCCGTAAGTGCTTTGCGTGGAGAGCTCATTTAATACCCACGGCAACCTGGGAGGCAGGTGTGCGCTTATTACTCCCATTGCACGGGAATGGAGCGCAGAGAGATGAGTCAGACATGCGTGGACGTTCTGGTTGGAGAGCAAGGCAGCAATAAGACCCAGATCTGAACCCAAAACAACCATCTAGAGCCGCCCTCTTAGCCACCACCCTACAGGCTTCTCGCCTTCGAAGGGCTGCACCCTGGTGGTGCCGGGCCCCCTGAAGTGGCCCTGGACTAACATGGTGGTGCTTCCGAGGCGCCTTCACTCAGAGCTTTGTAGCCAGCCTGGTGTCACAGGTGGAGGCTCCGTGGCTTCTTGCCAGGTCCCTCCTCCCCTGCACTTAGCCAGCAGGAGCCTCGGGACTGGAGGGAGAAATGAAACAGTGACTCCAGGCCAGAGTTCTGGGCCAGACCATTCTTTGCTGTGGGGGGCTGTTCTGTGGGTAGTGGGCTGGCTAGCAATGTCCCTGGCTCCCACTTTCTGGAGTATTTCTACCCGGCAGCACCCCTCCCTGCCAGTGGTGACTACCAAGCATGTCTTCAGACTTAGGCAAATGCCCCAGAGGGGCAGGGTGGCTACAGAATCACTGGGTGTGAGAACAACTGCCAAAGTTGTGGTGCACACGAGAGTTTTGTAAAGCACAGCCTTTATTCCCAGTGGATTTCAGTTCTCCCAGCACCCAGGGGTGCTGCAGTGGCTGCAATTGGCTGAAGTGGGGCCCAGGCCTGGACCCTGCGAACAGACAGGTGTGGACGCTCCGCCTCCACCCACTGCCCCTCCATCCCCTCCCTGCGGCCCTCCCTCCACGCTGCGCGTGGGAGAGGGCTGCACCCAGACTCGGTGTGAGCCCCGTGGAGCAGAGGCACCAACAGACAATAGGAAACCCAAAATGATCGCCTGCTGCCAGACGACTTTGCCTTTTTGCCTTGTGGGGAAACTTATAAATTATTTGGAGAGCAATATTAGTCTTTTTGCTTCTGAAAAGGGTTCTGCATCTTTAATAGAGCCTGGTTTTGAAACATAACTCACAGAGTTGTACAAATACCCCATCAATAGTGCAGTGGCTCATTTCATTGTTCTCAGCGCATGGAATCTTCATTATTTGCACTGTTGATAAAAGGCAGCATTTTCAGCAGATCTGCACTACTCCATTTAGCTGAGAACAATGATTTATTCCTCCCTCACTATTGGACATCCTCAATTTCCTTGGGTAATAAAGAATGCTCCCACGGATGGGATGAACAGGAACGACTGGCTTCTCTGAGCTTGGCAAAGTCAAGAAGAGCAAGGAGGGTCCTGACCGGTGGCCCCTGCCTGGGGAGAAGGCCCCAGAGCCTCCTGGTCCCGCTGGCAACCGCAGCCTCCAGCGCAAGCCCAGAGTTAGCGCATGTCATTGACAGATTGGCCAGGAAGCAGCCCGGCCCCTAATGGAAAACCGCCCATCTCAGCACAGACAGTGCGAGCCTCGTCCAAACCGCTCCTTCGCACGCAGAGATGAGATTCTAATAGAGCCTTTATTCAATACCACAACTCAGGGACGGGCAAAGTTGGAAGCGTGCTTGCGTGCCTGCTCTTGTTTTCTCCATGTTAGAAAATTCACAGACTGCTGAGAGAGGGGAAATAAGAGTAATAGCCTCAAACTGGAAATGGAAGAACTTTCACAGTGACACAAAAGGGAATTGTTGCAGTCCTAGGGCAGACGGGAAAAGAGCCCAGCCCGCTGCTTGCGGAGGACACAGGTATGAGAGAGGAGGAGGGGCCACCGACAATGGCAAACAGGGCTGTGTGGCTGCATCTCCCGAACACAGATGCAGTTTGCTCCATCTCAGCCTCGCTTGGGTGGAAGAGAAGATGGTTCGAGAAGTCTTTTGGCCTTCCATGGAACAGAATGATGGCTGTAGCGATTCCACACCTGCTGGCAGAAAGGCTCCTAGTCTGACCTTTACAAGGAGCAGAAAGCGGGGAAGGGAGTGGGGGAGGAGCCCTGAGCAGTGAGTCCTCATACCGACCACATGCGAGGACGCCTGGCAGTCACCGGGTGGAAGTACACTCTTCAGGGACTCTCTGGGCATCCCACAGCCACTAGGCCACTGTTCACACCAAGATAACCAGCAGAGTCCCCAGCCCAGCGGGGCAGACCAAAGGTGAAACACTGTTTCCATTCTTCCTAGCACCCCCCACCCCAGGCTGCTTACAGGGTGATTGCAGGGAGGGAACTCTTTGGTAGAGCTGTGTTTCCCTGGAAGGTTCTGGAAGCAAAGGCTAAATGAGTTTGTTACCTAGGTCATTTCCACTGTGGGGCGTTGAGAGAGCTGAGATGAGCTTATGGGAGAAAGGACCCCAGTGCAAGCAGGGCCTTTATCCTTAGCCTCCAACCCACTAACAAGGGGTTACCCAACCCAGCCCTGCGTCACCCTGAAGCCCTCTGCCCCGCCATCAGCCACACCCCGGTGACTCCAGTGGGGCCCGTGGATCACCTCACCAGGCAGAAGCAAAATCTTCTTTCAAAGAGTAATTGTTGCTATGGCAACCTGACCTCAGGAGCTCCCTGGTGGCCACTGGGGGACTGAGGTGGATGCACATAGCATGTCTGGCAAAGAATGGAAAACAGGCCGGCCACAGGAGCAGCAAGCAAGGGGCCAGGTGAGAGGCCAGGCATTAAAGGCCCTGAACCCATCTTCCTGTCTCAAGTCGCAGCGGGCTGGACCTTCCCCTGACCCAGGCTGGGCTCCACTAACTGGGGGACCCGTGTCCCCATGGCTACCCAGGTTGGACGATGGCCGTAAGTATTGGGGCCTCAATTCCAGTCAAGTGACATGAGACTCGAGTTTGTTTGTGAATTTGAGATGTTTCCTACCATAATGGCTTTTCCATTGATCAATGCAAATATTAAAGCTTTATGGAGTCAGCTTCCTCTAAGCCACCTTGGTCAGCAAAGACAGGGTGGAGGGAAGTGGCGCAGGGAAGGGTAGCAGGTAGGGTAGGATGCAGGGCTGGGGCAGGTGGGCCCTTCCTATGGGGTAGGCAGCCCTTCTAGGGGTCTTCCAGCTGCCTCATCCCCAGCCCACTCGGACCAAGAGCCACTGAGTCCTCGGCTCCTAAAACGCTAATGGGGAGGCCGAATAAATATTTCAAGGCCACCTAAAGGCTCCCTTGGGTCTTGTTTATTTACAGCATCCTTGCCACCTCGGCAGAGAAATGTTTCAAATTGCAGAAGTATGAATAGTAAGAGAGCAGCTCTTTATTTATTTGGTTATAAATTTATTTATTTTCACTGCCTCTACCAACTAGATGGGTCCGGGTATGACTGGACAGCTTGTGGCTCTGCTCTGGCCGGCCCCGGGTGCTTGGCTGGTGTTGACATCTGCCTGCCTGCTTGGGGGTCATCTAAATGGAAAACTTGCATTGTTACATTTAGTCCTCAGCAACAAAAAAGGAGCTATTATAGCCAGCTGCAGGGAGCCAGAGGGGAGCGTGGGTCTGCCACCACACATGGGCGTGATCCAGGGAGTGCTATCATCTTGGTGACCCTGGCCCAGTACCTTGGGACATCTATGATGACAGGGCATAGGCGGTGGCTAATTTAGAGGCCAGCAGGGTGCCCAAGTGACCTGGTCATTCTGTGCAGTTAGCTCTTGGGGCAGAAGGGGTTAACAGCAGCTACACTTCATTTCCTCCCCTCCTTATTCCTTGGTGATACTGCCCTCCTAGGAGGTATGTGTTAGTGTACCGATTTCCTACTGGAGGCCAGAAGAGAGAAAAATTGCAGCCCCAGGTTATGAACCTGGGGGATGATGGAGCTGGACTTGAACCTGGTCTGTCTGACTATGAGCATCTTCCCCTGTCTTGACTCTGGCACCTCTTTTCCCTGAAAATGGAAGCCAGGGGTACTGTCTGCCCTGCATTGGTGACCATTTGCCCCCAGCCCCTGCCCATGTGGACAAAACCTCCTCTCACTTGGGTGCTGCTCCCTTGAGGCTCCTCTATCCTCAGCCCATGTCCGAAGGCTCTAATGGATGAGGTCACAGATTCGGATCAGTCTGGAAGTGCTGGACCCCCATTGTGTGTCCCTTCTGAAAAGGGCTCTGCCGTGGCCGGACAATAGCCAAGCAAGCCCCAACCCAATCCTAGCTCATAGGGTGCCTGACAAAGTGCCCAAGGGAGTGTGAGCTCCGCTGGTTCACTCACCACCTCCTGTACCTCCCTATCCCAGGAGAGACCTGACAATCTCCAGGAGTCCATTCATTCAGCAAATATTTACTAAGGACTTAGAAAGTACAAGGCGCTGGGAACGCACCTATTAATAACCCCCTCACAACAGGAGATAGACAAGTAATCAATGTGTAAGGGCAGCAGTAAAAAGTCCAGAGCTAGGGGGGACTTCAGGCATGGTTTGATCAAGGATGTGGTCCTGTTTTCCTGTGATTCTCTCCATGCTCTCTGTGCTTCCCCCTCCTCCTTGGTGCTCCTTACTCTCAGGCTGTCTTCCATCCTGTTAGTAAAATGGCTTGTAGGCATTTCAGGCCTCACAGACACACACACCACTGTCCAAAAGAGAGACAACCTCTTTTCCCAACCATTGAATAAAAAGTCCTGGGCTTCCTTCTGGATCACGTTAGGTCATCTGACTGCCCTCAACCAATCTCTGTGGCCAGGAAGGAGGGCATGATTAGTCTAGACTAAGGTCTGACAAACCATGGCTATGGACCAAATCCCATGTTCCATCTGTAAATAAAGTTCTATTGGAACTTTACTGGAACACACCATTTTGTTTACACACTGTGTGGCTTTTGAGAAATAATGGCAGAATCAAGGGGGTACCACAAAGACTGTACTGCCTACAAAACCAAATATATGTACAGAAAAGGCCTTTTACAGAACAAATTTGCCAACCCCTGGCTTACACACATCTGAGTCTATCCTGGGAGATGGTGTTAGAGGAACTTCTCCCAACTTTCATGAGTGTTACCTAATCGGGACAGGGCAGGGTGTGGAATACCGAGAAGGTAGTCAACCTGTGTGCAGTCGCTCCTCCTATTCCTGTCACCCTACAGCCAGGAAAACTTGATGGCCTTATAAGTAGCTAATGCTCTGTGCTCCGCCAGAGAGATCCCAGCTTCAGAGAGGAAAGGAAACCACATTAAATAATCAGAGTAGCCAAAAGGTAGAAGCAACCCAATGTCCCTTAACGGAAGAATAGACAAACACGTGGTCTGTCCATATAATGGAACGACATTCACCCATAAGAAGGAATGAAGGACCCACACGCAGCGCAGCGGGGAGAACAGGATGCCGAGTGAAAGGAGCTGGCCGCACAGGCCTGTCTCATTCCACTCATAGGGCATTCCCAGGATAGGCAAATCCACAGGGATGTGAACAGGATGGGTGGCTGCGGGGGTCGGGGCAGGGGAGAATGGGGTGGGACTGCTTCATGAGAACGGGTTTTCTTTTTAGGATGATGAGAATATTTTGGAACTCTATAGTGGGGATGGTTGCACAACTCTGAGCCTGTCCACTGAACTGCACACTTTAAAATGGCGAATTTGATGCTATGTGAATTTTACTTTAATTCAAATTTACAAAAAAAAAAAAATCTGATCCTGAGTCAGCACTGACCTGCAGGGAAAGGCCTGCGTTCTTGGCAGGCGTTCAAAGCGGGAGCCCAGTGGCCCAGGCCTGGCTTCCTCGGGGGCACTTTATTCCTGAGCTCACACCCTGCCTGGCTCCCTGAGGCGCCCTCATACACGGGTCCCCAGTGGTCTCTGACTTGCAGGGCCGTCTGACAGCGGCTCGCGTGCCCCAGGGTGGCACCTGCGGCACCCTCCTCATCTGGCCTGCTTTAGCACCCGGTGGTGAAATGCCGCAGTGCATGATGGAGTCTATAAATTTGCCTGCAGGTTTGGCATTTATGTTTGCCACCTTTGTAAAAATATTATTTCCCATTGCTACCCGGTTTTTATAATGTCAATATACTAAGAGCTACCTCTCAGTATTACATTTTATACACAGTGCCGCTTTCTTTATACCCTAGAGCACATGTGTTTTTCTAACTTGGCTTTCAAAAATAGTTGGTTTTCAAAGAGATGTCGCAGGAGACTTGCTGTTGGCAGTGAAATAAGTTTTTTATTGTGGTCTGGAGCAAAATGTGTGATGGAATCCTTAATTGAAATTCACCTTTAACATTCAAGTTGTATTTTTGTTACAATTTGAAATCCATTGTGAGGGATCATTATCTGCAGAGATTCATTTCCTTCGGGAAGTTTCTTCTTTGGTGATGTAATTTATATTCAGGGAGCCTGGAAAAAACACCAACGTGTCATATTTCGAACCGATGGCAGAAAAGGCTGCCGGTGTCCGTGCCCAGGAAACCATACAACAAAGCCCTTTCTCTGTGTACGGATCATCTTCCTCTTAGGTTCTCATCGGGCGTTCTGGTTCTCATCTGAGCCTCTCTCACCCAGCACAGTTCTCTAGAAGGCAAGGGCAGTGGCTGCCTGAACCAGCAGGCAGGATTGAAAGGGGATCGAACCCCTCACTTTGCTCTCTTGGGCACCCTGACTGCCTCTCCTCACCCCCTCCTCCTAAGGAAATGTTTCCTTGTGTTCTCATTTTCCAAACTGTACACCGTCAGCGAGCCGACAAAGCCTGTCTGCACGTGTCTGCCTCGTGCTGTGCAGCAGGGCCTTGACGAGACTGTGTGGCCAGGCGGAAACAGGACCACGGAATGAGCGGCCGCAGAAAGGGCAATTCTTAATCAGCAGTCATCGCTTTGTGAAAGATAATGGCAATTTAATTAATTGCCCAATGCCAGTGCTGAAGACAGGGTCTGCAGGAACATCTCCAGAATTTGAGGAAATTATTACAAATTGTGCATTCAATTCTTAGGATGAATACCAAATCCAGACATCATATGTTTTGACATGTCCATTATTTATATGCAAATCTGGCTCTTCAGAAAGGATTTCCCTAGAGACCATTGGGTTAGTTTTCCTGCAAGCTCAGAAAGTGACTGTCCATTTGCCTGGCATGTCCCTCTCCTTGGGCATCCTTAAAAAGGTTGTTCGGTAGGATCAGATTTCACCATTCCTGGCCACCCTTCCAACAGGGCTGCTGAGCTGAAACAATTCTTCCTCCTTAGAGCCTAATTCCATCATTTCTAAGTAAGACTCTGGCAAAAATACAGGATTGGTACAAATAATTTAAAGACTCTTTCTGGAGCCAAAATAATAATCCTCCCTTGTGATGCTGAGGGGGCTGGGCTCTTTGAGCCCTATGAAAATGGCTTGCCCAGGCCACCTAGTTGATCTAATCATTCTGGATCACTAAGCAAAGCTGTCGTGGTGGCACAAGTTTGCAAATAGCAGCAGCAGTAGCCACAGAACAGTGAGAAGAGCTGTGTCTAGTTTGCATTTATTGAGCATTCGCTCTGCGCTAGACCCTGTGCCAATGGCTTCATTATAATGTCCTAAGGTCTTGGAAGGATGACAAAGATAAGCTGCTTTCTAAAGAAAGTGGTTGGGAAAATGTGCTCTGGAGCCAGACAGACTGTATTAGGATAGGTTCAGCTGTAGGTGACTAAATATCCCAAAATAGCAGTGGCATCAATAGGATAGTTTGGTTTCTCTGCCTTGGAAAAGATTGGTTAGAGGATTAAGGGCCGGCATGGCGGCTGGCGGCTCATCAGAGTCCCGGTCTCCCATAGTGCAGCATCACTATCCTCAGTACACAGCCTCCACCTCACTGTACAAAATAGCTGCTTGAGTTCAAGCCATAGTGTCCGAATCCCGGCCAGCAGGAATGGGGAGAACAGCACTTCTGCCTATATCTCACTGGCCACAACACAATGACAACCACATCTAATTGCAGAAGAAGATGGGAAATGTAGTCTTCACTCTGAAGTATCCATGTGCCCAGCTAAATTTGAGAGTTCTAGTACTTCAGGAAGAAGAGAATAGGTAAAGGGGAACAGAGAGTCATCTCTGTCACAGAGACCTATACGCAAAGCTAGTTGTTTGCTTTGGGTGAGTTGGGATGTATCTTCTGGATATCATTCCTTTATCTATAAAATCAAGTAAATGCTGGTCCTTGGTGGGGCTACTGTGAAGAGTACATGGGATCATCACTCTGCAATGCTTAGCCTAGTGCCAGATGTACACAAGGGCTCAAAAGGTGCAAACAGTTGTCATCTTTCCCCAAGACAGGCACAGTCTGTCTGAGAGTCCCTAGTCTGAGACCAAGGCTCCTTGCTAGGCATGGGGAATTGATAAACCAAGTAATTTATTTCATATTTTGTGGTTTACACACCTTGCCACATTTGAATTGCATAAAAACCCAGTGTGGTAGGTGTTCTTGCCCCCACTATAGAGAGGCTGGCCTCTCAAAGACTGAGAGCCTTCTGATGTGAAACCCATTGTTCTTTTGTTTCTCTGCATGTCGATACACCCTCCTGCAGGTGGGAAGAATAAAAGGACAACAGCATTTGACATTAAACATTAAGCACTTGCCTCTTTGTTGCAGTGGTTTATTAGCATAGATAGATAGACCTTTACCTTGTAAGGGTTAAGTTTAAGAAGTTTGGGGAAGATGCTTTCTCTTTAGCTAGGAGTTCATTTATTTGTACAACCAGTATCTATTTACTGAGCAACCTGTGTGTGCCGGGCACTGTGCTACACACTGGGAATATGATGGTGAACAAAACCAGACCATCCCCATGCTTGTATGCAGCTTAGCGTTGCGTTGTGAGGGGGAAGATAATCACGTAATCACAACACGAGGGCAGGCTTACTTGTAAATGGCACACTGAAACAACACAGTGCCGGGAGAGTGTGGGACCCGACCCTGCAGGGCTTCCTACGTCACCGACACACTAAGATCTTCGCCATAGAAAAGGGAGAGGGAAGGCCAAGACAGACATGGCGAAATGTAAACAGTGGGAAAAGCATCCTTTGTTCCCTACGGCTCCTTGACACCCACTGCGTAGTCACGCAGACACTTACTCGGATGCCGTCTGTTCCTTTACTCTTTGTCGCTCACGCAGCGTACGTGTGGTGCAGTGAGCTAGAATACAGACTCTGCAGCCGGGCACATTCAAATTGGTTAAAGTCCTGGTTCTCTCTGCTCAGTGACTAATCTTGGACAAGTCAGGCTGATTTCTGTGTGCCTCAGTCGTCTCCCCTGTAAAACAAGGATAGGATACTTACTTCCTAGGGCTGTTGAGGCCACTGAAGTGAATGGCTACATGTAAAGCGCTGAGAAGAACATATGGCCCACAGCGAGCCTGAGGGAAGTGCTAGCTCAGGGTTACGATGACGGTGGTGGTGACGATGATGACAATGGTAATGCTGCTGCTGATGTTAAGGATGATGAGGATGATGATGATGATGATGAAGAAGTTAATGATGAGGAGAAGAAGGATGATGTTGAAGATGATGAGGATGACACTGATGACAATAATGGTGGTGATAGAGCTAATGGTGATCATGATGATATCAAAGATGGTGATGATGATGATGTTGAAGATGAAGATGATGACGGTGAGAAGGGTCATGATGATGATGACCACAGAAGATTATTGAGTCCCACCGTGTGCCAACCACCACCCTTGGTGCTGGGTGTGCAGAAAGGAACAGAAAATCTGCCTCCATTTTGCCCATAGAGCAGGAGCAAAGAAGTGTGAAGGTCACCACAGGGTGGCGTAAATGCGATGGAGCGGCACGAATGTCTGGGCTGCAGAGGAGGGCGTGGAACTCCGTCCCCACTGAAGCATAGGCCTGGGCTGGTCTGCTGCGGCCCCCTCCCCTACCTCCCAATGCGAGACTCCCCCTGGGAAGGGAGAGGAAGCGTGGAAAAGCTGTGGCTTCCCTTGCAGGAAACCTCCATGGGAAGGCTTCTCTGCAGGGGGTGTGGGAAAAAGAGCCACAGAGTGAAAAGTGGCTGTTGGCTCCATTCTGGAAGCACCCTCTGCGACACAATTTATACTGGTCGCTGCTTCCGGAGGTTTGAAAGCGGCTGCATTTGCACAGTGGCCTGGGTGGCTTGGTTTCCAGTCTGGCTTGCAGGGGAAGCTGCACTGGGGCAGGAAAAGGCTGTGAGCCGGCCAGGGCCCTCATGGCATCCGCATGGATGCCAATTCTGCATGCCCGGTCTGCTCCTCCTTGTACACGGCCCTGCAGGCCCCACACTGTGTGCGATGATCAATACGAGTGAGCTTGTGGACCTCGGAGAGCCTTCTCCGAATCCATTGCTAATTTTTTTGGCAAACAAGTAGATCAAATGCCTGGTATTTCCTTTTACTTCATTCAAAGTTAAAAGACGTTTGTGACCATCTAAGCAGCAAGGGCACACATTAGATAAGTCAGCAAATCTTTGCCATTTTGTCACTCTTAATTTTTTGTTAATTTAATTAGAATAGAGATAGGCAAGTCTAGGTGTGCTAAATCACAGGCCATAAAATTCCGTAAATCACCCCTCAGCACATGACCCGTTGTGTAGTGTGGTTGCTGATCTGGAAGGGCAGGGCTGCAGCTTTGGTATCAGCTTCTGGCGGGGACCCTGAGTTGGCACAGGATGGAAAGGGTCCGGGGACACGTCTGACCACCTCTTGGGCCACTGACGGCTTCTGCCTCCCCCACCAGGCAGCACCACTGCTCAGAGATGGTTCTGCCGGGTCTGGGTGGGGTGGGCCCAGGACCCACAGCCCTCTCTGCTCCCGTGTGAGCTCCTGAGCTCGGGCTCCCAGGGCAGGACGTCTCTGTGGGAGGCAGCACTGCACCAGGTGGGTGTCTGTCGAGACCACTCGGCTTCAGCAGGAGAAGCACCCTCCTACTGCCACCCACCCACCCTTCCTGCTTGTCTGTTTGCTAACTTGATTGTTGCTGGACAGCAGTGAGCCGTATTTCCAGAACAAATAAAGCTGCCCAGATATTTGCTTTTGGCATTTTACGTTTCAACTTGAATATGTTTGTTTCGGCCTCGCTGTTTGCATAGCACGTCTGCTGGGATGTTTGGGGCATTTTCATTTCCTGTGCACAGGCCGGTACTTGCAGTGAGGGAACCGGGCAGCCCGGGCAAGGGCCTGAAGGCTGCTCTACACCCCAGGAAGCCGCCCCAAGAAGAACAGCAAAGTCCAGGAGAAAACTGGGGCTGGGGGCCTCAGAGGCCCTGAGAGATATCCCCCAGAGTGCTTGGCCCAGCATGATGCTCCCTGGTTTCCAAAGCGACTTTAGGGCGCCTTCTCCTCCTCCCCATAAGGCTCAGCTCTGTCCCCAGCCCCCCCAGCCATCCCACCGCATCTAGCCCTCCCAGCTCCAGGTGCCGCTGACTGTGTGACTGGAAACCCGGGGCCTCGCTGGCGGTGCCGCTCCGCAGCGCAGCTTCAAGCTTCCTTCGGCGTTTGGGAGCTTCGCTCACGACATGGCTGCGGGTCGTGCCGGCCTCTGAGTGCCCCAGCGTCACGTTGTGCCCCCTCACGCACAGGGTGCCGCAGATGCCTGCCCTGGCTCCCCTGCGCACCTCTGCTCGCCCCGGGAGTTAAAGGCATTGACCCCCTGGGAACTCTGGCTTCACAGTGACCACTGTCAGACAGAGACGTGTGTGCTCGGCTCCAGCCCACTGGAAGGTTATTTGTTGTCAGAAAAGCTGCGATTTGAGCCTGTCTTCCATCTGGGACAAGTTTGCACTGTATTGTCCGCATTTGTGTCAAGGATATGGGTTTGAGTCAACCCACAGGCCCAAGATGCAAGGCTTAGTGATCCATCCCGTGTGGACATCCCGCAATGCCCTGACCTGGCCGTGAGCTGCCGCCTCACCCAGCTGAGCTGTGCGGCACAGGGAGGGGCGCGATGTCTGGGACATTCGGTCACAGGCGCTGCCCTCGGGGAGGCTGCAGTGACTATGTCATCCCTCTGAGGGTGGGTGGTGGGTTGATGGCGGTGTCAACCCTGCCCAGGGGCTCAGTTTCTAGCTGGGGTGGGGTCCTAGGTGCTGCTTTGTGGAGCCTCTCACCTCCCTCTGGTATGTTCCTTCCCCACGGTGGCTGTTCCTGGCCTTCTCTGCTCTCCAAAAGTCTCCAAGAGCGTCTTCCTGCTCAGTGACACCTCCTTTCCTCCTGAGGGGAGCGTGCACCTTGACCACGGGCAGATGGGCCTGGAGGCCCAGCCCTATCCTTCCCGGCCCTGCCGCCTGCTGCCAGTTACTCCTCAGTAAAACGCAAGTGGCAGTAATTCCTGTGTCACAGGTTAAGATGTCGGCAGGACAATGCATGAAAAATACTTTGCCTGATAACTTGGCTCCTTCCTTCTCCTCCTGATACCCACACAGGCCCCTGAAACTGCTCTGAGAAATCCCTGCTGCCAGGTCCAGTGACTTCAGACTCACCGTCGTGTCCTTCCTGCCACTGTCAGTGCTACCACCCACTCATGCTGGAGGCTCCCGTTGCCATGGTTTCCATGATGCCACTTCTCCGTCACTCTTATCTTCCTAACCTTTTGGTTCCCAATCTTCTTTGTTGGCTTCTCCTGAAGCCAGAGTCCCCTGGAATCCTGCCCTTGCCTTTCTTCTCTTCCAGGCTCTCGGGCTTCTGTCTCTGGGTAGATCTCATCCCTTCCCACGGCTTCAGTTCACCCCGAGCCTTCTCCCGCACAGATGGGTTTCTCCAGGTTGGGCCCCTTCACCTGCGTGCTGTCGCCGCTCACTGAATGTGCTCAGCCCTGAGCCTCTTACCTCCCCTCCAGTGAACACTCCCCCACCAACCTCCACCACCAAACGACTGGCTTCTCTCTGCAGCTACAGCAGTGTCGCCATCCACACGGTCCCCCCGACCAGGAGACCTCATAATCCTAATTCCTCCTTGCCCTTCACATCCCAAATGCAATCCCTAATTAAGAATTTTAATTCTCGTCTCCCATCTGTTCTCTGTTTCTGTCCAAGACAGGCTGTGGGGTCTCTGAGCTCCACGGCTGCAGCTGCCCTGTCAGCAGGCAGGGTCCCAGCTGCCTGATCCCCTGTCACCGTCCCACAGTGTCCCAGCCCGAGGTCCCCCAGCCCTGTGCTTCCAGAGGCCTCCTGCGCTTCCCTTGCTCTTCTGGAAGCTGGAGGCAGGTTCGCTTCGACTAACACACAGAGCATGCTGCAAAATAGGTTTTAAAATGTGCACGGTATAAAAATGATAGCGGGAGACTGGACACAGATGGGTAGGAGGTTATGGCGGAAAAGAATTTTGCTTAATCTTGGAATGAAAAATACCCTGATCCTGGCAGAGCCCAGTCAGAAGGAATTTCTAGCGAGATCCGTCTTCTTGCCACATTGCTGCAACACAATTGATCTTCGCTCGGATTGCTCTCCTCCTCCCTTCTCCTCACTTGGCTTTTTGCAGATAATGTCTAGAAAGCCCTTTTTGGTTGCTCCCCCATATGGTGGGCAGGCTTCAGAATCCACCCCCGTCTCTCCCGTCTTCCCCTCCCCTGCAGGTGGGAAAAGGGGCTTTCTTTGGGACTTGCGATCTTGGAGGGCCTCGGGTTTGTATCCCAGCGCTGTCACTAGCCTAGGGAAAATCATCACTGAAAGGATCAATTTTTTTTTCACCTGTAAAATGGGGATAGTAGTCCTTTCTCAGAGGGTCATTACGAGAATGAAGTGAAATGACACATAGGACATGTTCAGCTTTAACTGAAGCTGCTGTCTCTGAGGTCGTAGCCCCTGTGCATGGGAGTGAGCGGCGAACACCCCCTGCTCCTCCGTGGTTAGCCCATGCCAGCCACCCTTGGATGCCCAGCCCAGGCTTCTGTGCTGCAGGGAGAGGGGACGGAGGACCCACTGTCCTAGGTGAGCCAGACAAAAAGGAACATCTTCTGACACTTGTCTGAGCAGCTGGTGGGACACATGGGGGCAGGTTGTGGGGAGTAATTTATCTTACCTTTCATGGGGTGTAGGGTGTGAAAACCAGGGTGGAAAAGCTTGTTTCTCTGGGAGGTGACAAAAGCCCCTCTAGACAGGAAAGGATGGAATCTGAGCACAGGGTCCTCAGAGGTGTGGGGTGAGGCCAAGGGAGGGAGAGACCCAGGCAGGAGAAACTCGGAGGCAGGATGAGTTGGAGGAGGCAGGATGGTAAGCCCAGACGGGGGATGGTTAGGGTCGGGGCAGCAGAGGCTGCATCTGGGTCCAACAGCTTCAGGGAGGTTGGCTTCTCCATTCTGGGCAACTAGTTTACACTCGGGCAGTATTTGTCACCCTCCCCTGTTTTAGTGCTGCATGACAACATTTGTAGCCCTATCTGTTGCCTGACCTGCAGCCCGGAATTAGTGACTCCTCTGTGCCTGCCGCTTACCTGTGGTGTGGCTCTGGGCACAGGCCCCAAGGGCTGGAGCAGAGCCGAGAGCCTGAGCGTTGGTGCAGGGCGGGTCCCTTTGCACTCCTGCCAGCCACATCTCTGAGGACCCTGGAGAAACTCCACTGGGGCCTGCGCCTCTGGAAGCTGCCAGACCTCCATCTCTTAAGCTATGCGACATTAGGCTTTGAGGAGTCAGAGCCAAGGAGTGACACAACCTGCCCAGGTGCCTGCTTCCTCTAAGCATCTGGCACAGTTCAGGGACCTACTGCCCTCAGGCTCATTCCAGATGGGCACCCTGGCTCTGGGCTGTAGACCAGCCTCCCCTCGGAGCTCCATCTGGACCCACGTGATGGATGCTGTCACTTGTCTGATGCGCCCAGAGGCGGTCCACAGAACCAGCTGCAAGTGCTGGTCCCAGAGTGTGGCCCTGAGACCTCCTCTCTGGGCCTCAGTTACCTCCTGTATACAATGGGGATGCTAATAGTGCCTGTGTCAGCAGGGTTGCTGTGACAAGGTCCTGGCAGGGGACCTACCATATGGTAAACACTCCACACCAAAGAAAGAGTAGGGGTGCAAACACCCTCTATAAAGAAAATGAGCAAATCTACCACACACGTTCCTATAGGGAACAAGTGGCCTGTAGCCCTGGTAGCATCAAGTGGTGCAGTTGGGCACCTCTGCCCAGGCCTGGGTGACATCTTTGCACTGCCCAGTGTGCCAGGGCGGTATCCCTTCCCTGCCCAGCACGTGCCCACTGGGGCCTGGCCCTGTTTTGCCATTTCTTGCAAGATGGTCATTTCTGCACTTTCTCATGGGAAGGAGGTCTTGCCTTGGTCAGAGGGGCAGGGTGGTGTGTCCAGCTGGTTCCTTGGGGCTGGGGACAATTTTCACTGTCTGAGTATTTGGATGTTTCCTGTGACCCTTTACACAGTGTGTGCATGTCCATCTTCAGCTGATCCTTCAACGTGTATACATTTTATTATCATCCCCTTTTCATAGATTAGGAAACTGCTGCTCAGAGAGACTAAGTCATACCCTCATCACTTGTTTGTGGTGAGAACATTCACAATCCTCTCTTGGAGCAATTTTGAAATATACAGTATTGTTAACCACAGTCACCTGCCTGTGCTGTCAAACACTAGAACGTATTCCTTCTATCTGGTTGTGTGTTTGTACCATTAACCAACCCTTCTTCATCTCCCCCTACCCTACCCAGCTTCTGGTAACCACGATTCCACCCTTGCTTCTGTGAGATCAACTGTTTTTGATTCCACATGTGGGTGAGATCACGAATATTGGTCTTTCTGTGCCTGGCTTATTTCACTTAACGTAATGTCCTCTAGGTTCATCCAGGTTGCCACAAATAACAGGATTTCGTTTTTGTTTTTTTTTTATGGCTGAACAGTATTCCATTGTGTTTATGTTGCACATTTTCTTCATCCGTCCATCCATTGATGGACACTTAGATTAGATCCACATCTTGGCTATTGTGAACAGTGCCGCAGTAAACATGGGAGTGTGGATATCTCCTCCACGTAGTAATTTCATTTCCTTTGGATATATTCCCACTAGTGGGATTGCTGAATCATGTAATAGTTCTATTTTTAATTTTTTTGAGGAACATCCAAACTGTTTTCCATAATGGCTGTACTAATTTACATTCCATCCAACAATCTATAAGAGTTCCCCTTTCTTCATATCCACACTAGCATTTGTTACTTTTTGTCTTTTTGGTAACCGCCATTCTAGTTGGGGTGAGGTGGTTTTGGTTTTGACCTGCATTTCCCTGACCATTAGTGATGTTGAGCATTTTTATGTATTTGTTGACCATTTGTATATCTTCTTTGGAGAAATGTCTATTCAGGTCTTTTGCCTATTTTTAATTGAATTATTTGGGTTATTATTATTTGCTATTCAGTTGTTTGAATTCCTTATGTATTCTGGATATTAAAACCTTGTCAGATGCATGGTTTGCAAATGTTTCCTCACATTCTGTAGGTTCTCTCTTCATTCTGTTGATTGTTTCCTTTGCTGTGTGCAGAAGATTTTAATTTGATGTAATCCCATTTGTCTATTTTTGTTTTTGAGGTCTTATCTATAAAATATTTGCCCAGCTCAATGTCGTAAAGCATTTCCCCTATGTTTTCTTCTAGTAGTGTTATTGTTTCAAGTCTTACATTTAAGACCAATTTGACTTTTAACTTTCAAACTAGAGATTTGAAAGATTATGTATCACCATTACAGTAATGTAATATTCTGAATTATAACAAATTTGCCTTACCCAGTGAGAGTATACTTTCATATGTTTTCTAGATAGTAATTATTGTCCTTTCACTTACAGCTGAAGCAGTTCCTTAAGTATTTCTTGTAAGATTGGTCTAGTGGTGATGAATACCCCCAGCTTTTGCTTGTCTGAGAAAGACTTTAGATCTCCTTCATTTCTGAAGGGTAATTTTGTTGGTATAGTATTGTAGGCTAGCAGGGTTTTTATCTTTCAGTACTTTGGAAATATTATCCCATTCTCTCTTGGCCTGTAAGATTTCTGCTGATAGTCTAATGTGGACTAGTCTAATCATAGAACAATTCTTATGTTTGACTTGATGCATTTCTCTTGCTCTTCTAAAAATTCTGTCTTTGTCTTTGATTTTTGACATTTTAATTATCATGTGCCTTGAAGAGGACCTTTTTGGGTCCTCTGTTTGAGGTCCTTTGAGCTTCATGGATCTGGATATCCATATTTCTACCACAACTTGGAAGGTTTTCAGTGATTATTTTGTTAAATAAGATTTCTGTGCCTTTATCCATTTCTTATACCCCTGGGAACTCCACAATGCAGATATTTGTCCACTTAATAGTGTGCCATGAGTTTTTAAGTTTTATTTGCTCTTTTTCATTCTTTTTTCTTTTATTTCCTCTAGACTGTGTTATTTCAAAAGGCATATTTTTAAATTCAGAAATTCTTTCTTCTGCTTGATCTAGTCTACCACTGAAGCTCTCAATAGAAATTTTTATTTCCTTCATTAAATTCTTCAGCTCCAATATTTGTGTTTGGTTCTTTTTCTTAATAATATCTATCTCTTTGTTGAGTTTCTTATTCATATCATAAATTTTTTTCCTGATTTCATTGAATTATCTATATGTGTTCTCTTGTTTCTCACTGAGTTTCCTCAAGGGCATCATTTTGAATTCCTTTTCAGGAAATTTATAAATTTCCATTTCTTTGGGGTCAGTTATTGGGGAAGTATTATATTTCTTTTGCGGCATGATGTTTCCAAATTTTTTCACATTTCTTGTGTACCTGCATTGATATCTGTTTATCCAGTGGAACAGTTACCTCTTCTGATTTTTATAGAGTGGCTTTCATAGGTAAAGACTTTCACCCTCAGATGTGTCCTAGGGTGTTGGTTTGGTAGAGTGCATGGGTTTTACTTCCAGGTAGGCACAGTAGTGTAATCTCTGTGAAGTTTCTTCAACTATAGTCAATGTCAGCAACGCCTATAAATATCTTGTGACCTAGGCTGTCAGAGTTTGTGCAGCTAGCTGGTCTGCCATCTTGGACACTGTTTTTCTGGGGGTTGGGCACCAGGCTGGTTCATGTGCCAATGGAGCATTTTGAGAGTGCTTTATGTATTCTAGATATATATCATTTATCATGTATGTGACTTGCAAATATTCTTTCCCAGTCTATAACTTACCATCTTATTCTCATTTTATTCTCTTAACAGTGTTTTTTAAAAGAATGGATGTTCATAATTTTGATGAAGTCTAATATATTTGTTCCTTTATGAATTGTGCTTTTGGTGTGATATCTAAGCAATCTTTGGCTAACTCAAGATCACAAATATTTTCTATGCTTTTTCTAGTTGTATAATTTTAGATTTTATATTATGTCTATGATCTGTTATACATTAATATTTGTATAGGGTGCAAAGCATAGATTGAGGTTATTTTTCTTTTTAAGATATGCATGTCCAACTTTCCGGCACCATTTATTGAAATGGCTATCCTTTCTCCAATGAATTGCCTTTGCACTTTTGTTGAAAATCAATTGACCATATATTTTTGTGATTCTATTCCTGTACTCTATTTTATTGATATATACCCCTTTGCCAATTCCATGCTGTATTATTACTGTAATGTTATAGTATAATTACTGTAATGTTATAGCCATTATTACTGTAATGTTATAGTAAGTCTTAAAATCAGGTAGCGTGAGTCTTCTAACTCCCTTCTTTTTCAAAATTATTTTGGCAATTATTCCTCCTTTGCCTTTCTTTATAAATTTTAGAATTAGTTTGTTGATTTCTTAAAAAAAAAAAAAAACCCTGTTGGGACTTTGATTGGAACTGCATTAAATCTATAGATCAGTTTGGGGAAATTACCATTTTATAACTATTGAGTCTTCCAAATTATCAACATGGTATGTCTCTCCATTTATTTATGTTTTATTTGATTTTTTTAATCAGTACTTTGTAATTTTCACCACACAGATATTATACATATTTTGTTGGATTTATTCTCAATTTTTTATATTTTTGTTGCTATCATAAATAATTCTTCTTTTCCATTTCCAATTTTACATTGCTGTCAGATAGAACAGCAATTGATTTTAGATTGCTGTATGTTGACCTGAGCTTAGGTCTTCTGGGCCCTATATCCAACCCTACCCTCCACCCCGACTCAACCCTCTTCTTGGCAGCAGGAGCAAGGTCTGGGAACTGGGTTAGTGGGTTATGGTCCCAGTATTCATTATTCTGAGTCACCTTGAAGAAGTGAGTCATCAGCCTCTCTTGCTGTAGTTTTCCTCTCTCTAAAACAAGGATTGAACCACCTGCTCTTTTATTGCTCCCAGGAATGTTAAAGATGAGTGACTAAGACAGCAAAGGTGTCAGCACTCTGACATGAACAGTTTGATGTGGTTGAGACCTAGTTGTTTCTTTTTTCTCCTACTCCAGGTGTTATTGTCATTTGCATGTTGGGGAAAGTGGATGTAGGTGGGTGGACAGATGAGTCAGGAGACAGCTGCTTATGCTCTGCAGGGATCCAGCTGCCTCCTACCACCTCTCGCATAGCCTCAAAAGACTCCTGGGCTTCCCTTGTTTTGCCTACCTATCCCCTAGCCCAAAAGCACCTTCTCGCCTTACTATTCTGTTTTGCCCATCTGGGAGACCCAGTTTGAGCCTTCCTTGCCGCCTTCTGCTGCGTGACGTCACCTGGCACCTATCAATCTCCCTGAAGCCATCACAAGTGGCAATCTCTCTTGTTGGATGTCGGTCTTGTCCCTCAAACTGTGGGGATTAGGAGGGAACCTAACTCACTTTTGTGGCCTGCCATAGGGCCCATTAGCTGCCCCAGTCATGGTCTGGATGTAACAAGCACTGAATGTAGCCACGCTGCTCAGGGTCTCCAGCTTTTCCCTCTCTTCCTTTCTTTGTGGTTTGCACTTGGCTTGGGAGGGGCTTCAGTATAGGTTTGACAATGAACATAAGCAGGTAGAGTGACAAGGGGCTTTGGCAGGCAGAATTTGGTGGAGAGCTGAGGGTCACAGATGTTGTTTTTGAAACTGAAAGACAAGTAAAATCCAGGATATATTACATTAGCCTCCTGAGTGCTCGCTCGCTCTCTCTCTCTCTCTCTCTCTCTCTCTCTCTCTCACAACATCCCTGCTGAGAGGAAGAAATGTTCTCAAAGCTTTTCCACAGCAGGGATGGGGCAGGTAGGACAGGTATCCATTCATTATGTTTTCATTCACAAAACAGGGCAGAGAGTAAGTGCTTATAGAATATTTGTTGAATAAATGAATGAATGACCATGTGTTATGTGCCAGGAACTATGCTAGGTATTTGGGATACTAAGATGAATAGGAAATAATATTAACCCCCAAGAAGCTCATGGCCTACAAAGAAGGCAGACACAAAAATATAAATAACACCGTGTGGGTAAGTCCCGTGAGAGAGATCTCTTCAGGTGTATGTAGTGAGGATAAGAGAGAGAAAAATATTGGGAAGGCTTCCTGGAAGAGGTGACACTAGGCCTTCAAGAATGAGTAGGAGCCCGTCAGGTATTGAGGGGTGGGCGGGGAGAAGGGGAAACGGCAGAGGGACAACAAGAGCATGGGTCTGGGAAACAGCATGGCGCTTTGGTGATACTATGGGCAGACAGGTGAGCGCTGTCTGTGGTGTTCCCTCCGTGGCCAAGGACACCCACCAGCCTCATGACTGCAGAGTCGGCACTGCAGACTGGGACCATCCTAGAACCTGGTTGCTTTGCATGAGAAGAAGTTAGTGAGAGTTTCCACATGCTGGTCTCTGTTTCTGATGCTCATGACGGTTCTCAGTGAATCCTCACCGCAATCTCCCGAGGGACATACTAGGATTATTCATTTTACACGTGAGGAAATGGGCACAGAGAGGCAAGGATTGGCCTCCAGGTGAGGGTGGCTGCCCCAGGTCACAGGCTACCTAATGCCAGGAATCATCAGGATTAATGCTGGCTCCATTTTCCATGTAGTCCTGGGCTTTGAGAACAGCCACTGGGATGAGATGGTTCTCATGGCCTGTGTCCCACCCAGGGCAGCTCCTAGCCAGAGCATCCGGACTCCTCCCACTCGACCTGTCCTTTCTGGATGGGGAGGCAAAGAAATGTCAGCAAGCTGTGTACCTACTCAGCTTTGCTCTTGCCATAAACAATGTCCAAGTCAGACCAGTGAAACAAGCCAAAAAACATCATTGATGTTTTCAATGTAATTTTTTAAAAATCAGTAATTGTATTAGTCTTCAATGGCTGTGGTAACTAACTACCAAAAACTTAGTGGCTTAAAACACCACAAATTATCATCTCACAGTTCCGGAGGTCAGAGTCTGACACAGGTCTCACCGGGCTAAAATCAAGCTGTAGGCAGGGCTGCGTCCCTTTCTGGAGGCTCTGGGAAAGAATCCATTTCCTCGCCTTTTCCAGCTTCTGGGGCCGCCTGCTCTCCTTGACTTGTGGCCCTTTCCCCGTCTGTAAAGCCAGCCACGTCACTCTTCTCCCACCCTTCTTCTGTAGTCACGTGTTCCTCTGAACACCGCTGGGGAAGGGTCTCCACTTCTAACGGTGCCTGGGATTACGTCGGACCCACCTGGGTAATCCAGGCTACTCTCCTATCTCAGGGCCCTTGACTCTAATCGCATCTGCGAAGTCCCTTTTGCCACGAAGGTAACGAACATATGAACAGGTTCCAGGATGGCCATTGTTCTGCCTACCGCATTCACATGGTTCAAATCGCAAAGTGATACTGTAAGAAGAGGTGTAACATTGAGTACTTGTACTGATTTCTTTTGTGTTATCTGAGTGCATCTTTGTGCAAATGTGAGCGTATGTTCTTGCTTTCTGCACGTCCTGCCCATTTGTTCAGAATTACGGACCTTTGCTTCTGCCATTTGATGAAATATCCCAGAAAACGTTTTCCATAGTTGTAGAGAACTTCCTTGTTCTTTTTTCCCTTCTTTCATTCCTTCTAATACCACATCATATTCCATTGTGTGGACAAATACACCATAATTTGCTATTGCCATGACAGACTTTACTGAGGGCGGTAATTCCGGACACAGGTCATTTTGTACTTAGCAAGTTTGTCTGTAGGATAAGTTCGGGAAAGGGGTTTGCTGGGTCAGAGGGAACATGCCCTTGTAATTTTTCTACGTATCAGTTATAACTTACCTTATTAGGTCTTTTATATATCTCTGTCTCCTTTAGCTTGGACTGAGAAAGGGGATTAAAGCCTCCTATCGCTAGTGTGTTTCTGTTTTTCCTCACGTTTTCCTTAATTTCTGTTGTCTTGAACTTGCTCTTTGTTTATTTGGTCCCTGATAGTTATATCTTCACTGGAAATTGCTCCTTAACATCACGAAGTATCTTTTTTGCCTAATTTTCTGCTTTTTGTACTGAATTCTGCTGTATCTGATGTCACAGTTTTGACATCTGTTTTGATTTTCCTGCTCCCTGCACCACCTGCAGCCTTGCCCAGCCACCGCCCAGACATGGCAACCCCATCGGGGCTTGCTCCTGCTCCCAGAGTTGGCTTCGCCCTCACGTCTCCTGTTCAGTCCCGCCGTTGTCTCCTGCAACCCAACACCCCATTCTGCATGCGCAAGTCCCCATACTTCAGGGCTTCTGATGTGCCCTGGTGCTAGTGACCCTCGGGTGTCCCCAGAAAGACGGTGAGCCCCTTCAGGCAGAGCCCTCCCTCCTGTGTTGTCCCTGTGAGGCTGCTGCCAGGCACAAAGCTGGCTGGGAACGTGGGCTTCTGAGTCGTGGGGGCCGCGTCGTCCATGTTGCACGGTCGGGCCCAGGATTCCCAGGGACCCTGTCCTTAGCATGCAGGCTCGATGCCACGCCCCTAGCCCTGTTCTCCCAGGAGTCTTGCTGAGAGTCCCCTGTAGGAGGCCAAACTCTGAGACACTAGGGGCCACCCTCAGCCACCAGAGCCTTCCTGCAGGGACAGCAGAGCAGGCCTCATTTCCTTGGAGTCAGCTGGAAAACAATTTAAAACACATTTTGAGGAAGTCTCTATAGAACAACGAAATTGATATAAGTGATTTCAGGTCTTTAGTAGAAGTAATCTGGAGTATGATGCCTCCTCAGTTAATGATCAGCATAAGATCAAGGTCTTTTTAGTACAACAATGAGATATACAGTTGAGCTGAAGTGAGAATACCGTTAAGGAGGGTGGTGTTAAACTAATACCTCTTGCCCCTCATACTCTCTGTGTGCAGAGGTGAGGCTTGCCCTTGGAGGCTGGGCTTTGAGGGCTCAGGGGTCCCAGGTCCTCCTTCCTCCCTCAGCTCCTGCAGGTCAGAAGGACGTGTCAGCCTGTGTCAGCCTCTTCCCCATCCACAAATGCAAAGGGCGTGGGTGGTTTTTGGGGACATCACCACCCCTCCTGGCTTTAAGAACAAAAGTCTTTCTTCAGTTTGCCCTGAGGCATCACATGTGTCTCCATCCAACACACTGGGGGAGCCATGCCAGTCTGCAGGGCTTCAGCCCAGATGCGCCCACGAGGCCCTACTTGGTTTCATAAGGCCAAGGCCCAGGCATGGATCTGGGTAATCGAGGCATCTGTGGGCCTGGGGATGGCCTCCCAGGAAGGGAGGGAGCAAAGACCTTTGCATATTTCATCCCATTTTTTGTCTTGGGCTGCCCTGCAGATTCTCCCAACCCCCAGGGAAGAACATGTTTTGTCCACAGAGGAGCCAGGAGTTCTTTTTTCTTTTTTTAGACAGAGTCTCACTCTGTTGCCCAGGCTAGAGTGAGTGCCATGTCGTCAGCCTAGCTCACAGCAACCTCAAACTCCTGGGCTCAAGCAATCCTTCTGTCTCAGCCTCCCGAGTAGCTGAGACTACAGGCATGCGCCACCATGCCCGGCCAATTTTTTCTATATATTTTTAGTTGGCCAATTAATTTCTTTCTATTTTTAGTAGAGATGGGGTCTTGCCCTTGCTCAGGCTGGTTTCGAACTCCTGACCTTGAGTGATCTGCCCACCTTGGCCTCCCAGAGTGCTAGGATTACAGATGTGAGCCACTGCGCCCAGCCCAAGGAGTTCTTGACAAACACTGACACTGGCAGAGAGTGGGCCAAAAGTCCTGACTTGGAGAAAGGTTAGCAGCAGGCCTGGCATCCAGGCAAGGGGCTTGCCACTTGTCGGTGACACTTGGAATCACGTCTGTCCGTCCTGCCTGCCCTATCCAGGAGGCCATCTGAGGGCAGCGCTCACAGTGGCCCTGTGGCCCAGTCGGGGTGGTCACAAGTGGCTCAGAGGGAAATGAGAGACCAGGGGCCCTGGCCCAGGCCTGGAGACGCCTAGAACAGAGCCATAGCACGTGCGGTTTAGCTCTGCACCCTCGTGCCCAGCACAGAGCTTGGCCCAGGATGGCTGCTCGCAATGTCCGTTGAATAAGAGGTGGAACCCCCGAGCCTTCTGTGAGCAGCTTCAACAGCTGCCATCCTGAGCAGCACCTCTGCCCTGGCTGGAGTCTCCCCGGTGACCCATAGGCAGCTCTTGCCTTTGGTGACGGGCCCTGGCGGGTATGTGAGGCCATCATCTTCTCGACACTGACATCTAAAAGAAGCCCTGGATGGCAGGTGGCCCTGGCCTCTGGGCCTCCACGGCATACCTCACCGGCCAGCATCGGAGCCTGGAGGACTAGCAATCGTCTAGACCAACTCTCTGATTTGGCAGATGGGGAAACTGAGGCCCCAAGTCTGGTACTCATTGGCTTGGGACCAGAGCTCCCCCTCCCGCTCACGTGCCATCCTCCGCAGCCCCTGGGTCCCTTGTGCCCAGCAGACCAGCTGCCCCATCCTCCCTAACTTGCTCCTCCCCCAGCCCACCCTGAAGCTCAGAGGCCAGAGCCTGCCCTGGGATCACTCCTCAGGTCCCAGCCTCCATGGCTCTCAGCAGACAATAGTTCAGGGCTCCTTCGAGACCTGACCGGGGCCTTCTCTCCAAGTCACAACATCGGCCACCTGGAGAAGGAGCTGTGTCTCTAGCCCAGTGCGTCTCCCAGCAGTGAGCCACAGCTGGGAGGAGAGATGGGCCCGTCTGCCCAGCAGGCCCGCCGGCCGATTTTGCTCTTCATCTCCTGGCGATCCCAGATGGAGAGACAGCGGGACTGAGCAAGGGATGAGGGAAGACTGGCAGCCTGCTTGTCCGATTCCTGCCACCTGGAGGGAGGAGAGCCCCTGGCAGCCCAAGATGTCTGGAGACCCCAGCGTCTCTGAGAGCTGGCCCTCTGTCCTGCTCCTTCAGCCCTGCCCCTCTGGCCGCCAACTTACTTCCTGGTCCCTTAGCCCCCCGGGCTGGTAGAGAATCTGGCTGGTGGGAACTGAAGCCCACGCCCTACCAGGCTGTCCTTTGAGGGAAAGGCGCGGCGTGAGGATCTCACTGCTCAGGCCCTCTCCTCGCAGGCTCCCGAGGGCTTCCTGGGGCATGGCTGACACTTTGTACCTGTCACCTGTCCTAGGCACAGTGTTCAGCACTTCCCACATAGCTGCGCTGAACCCTCCCAGCCCCTGGGGTGAGGGTGGCCTCCATCTGCACCGGAGGAAACAGGAGCTCAGAGAGGCGAAGCAACCTGCTCGAGGTCACCGGCTAGTCCACGGCAGAAGTTGAGTATTTTGTCCAGGACAAGAGACCAGGACAGCTCGTTTGGCTTTCAAATGCAAAACAGATTAATTTTTTCTTCTCAGAGAGAAACACCTCACTCCCCACCCCAGGTTTCTCTCCGAGGCCCCTCAGTGGGTGACACTCAATTCTTCGGGTGTCAGACACATCATTGCACAAGGTATCGAGCTCAGGGAACTTTCTCTGCTGACGGGAGAGCTGAGGCCTGGCCCTGCCAGGCAAGTTACTGAGCAAGAAGGAGCCAGCTGCCCGTTGTCAGCTCTCAGCCACTGCCACAGGACAAGGAGCTTTGAAGGGGACGGTGACTAGAGGCTTTGTGTTTCAGACAAAGAGCAGAGGATGTGGCTTGAGCCTTTATCTCATTGCTCTTTCCTCCTTGAAGGAAAGCAGTGAGGGTACAGGACGATTGATTTTAAAGCGAGCCGTCAATGGGTGAACTCGGGTAAGGCGGAAGTGGAAAAGGCAGGCTTGGGGGTTGTCACTCCGGGACAGCCTGGACCCAGGAACCAGACACGGTGTGGGGAAGAGAGAACTGAAGACCCTCGGCTTGACACCTGGGAAAACCCTCAGACATGTGGCCCAGGGCCTGCGGCAGAAGATGGTCTCCCGACTGCAGCTGAGTGAGGGTCTCAGTCGTCACCCTCTGGATGGACAGGACCCCAACTGCCTATGCCTATGGTCAAGAGCCCGTGTGGGGTGCAGAGTGACACTTGAGCCTGTCCGATGGCTTCGTATTCAAACAGGCTAAATCCCTGACTCAGCAACCGTCAAACCGTAGAAACAATAACTCTTTGCAAAAATAGACGACATCACCCAAGGAGGAGAAGAGGCCTGGTGAATATTTATGACCAGAGACTGCAGCTTTCGGGACAGACTCGTCCGGGCTCGGGCTGGAGAGCTCCTGGCCTGAGAGTCCTTGAGTGGAGACCACTCGATGACGCCTCCACAGCCCATGTAGCAGGGCTATAAATACAGAGCCCTGAAGGCTGCAGCTTCTTAATGCCTTTGAAACACAGATGCCACGTAAACCTAGGGCTTCCGGACTCAAGCGCAGCACTCTGCTGAGACACCTTTGCTAGCTGTGTCACATACTTGACTGGAAAGAGAATTTTCCCAGTGCCCTGGAGGAGTTTCGGAAGCCTAATGTGTGTGGAGGGTGGGTGTATATGTGTGTGCGTGTGTGTGGTTTAGTGTCTTTTTTAGAGAAGCAAATAAGATTCCATAGTATATTCTATTCCTGCCAGTCAGCCTGGTTTTCTGGGCAGCCATCCTGCTCTGTTCCTCAGAATAAGGAGCCACTGGTTCAGAACATACCTCAACACTCTTTACTGGTAAAGTAATTGTCATCAGTCACCATTCAGAAGGGGCCACGTCAAACCTGGGGACAGCAGGGGCAATTTCAGTCGTTTCAGACTTCAGGTCCTCTCTGCTCCGGTGCATGAGTACGGGCTTCCTCTTTGATGCCGTGACTGGGTCGAGTCCCAGATTGGTGCAGGGGTGTTTCTGCATCTCCCAGCCCCCACCCCTGCTACCTGCGTGTCTCTGGTCACGCACGCTTCTTCTGTGCTGGGCGTCTGTCTCTTCTCAATGGAGGCAGCTTGCTGACTTTATGAGAATCACTGGTCTTTAATGAATTCAAATCGAATTAAATTAAAGGCCTAAAGCAATGCCAACTGGAAGGGACCCTTTGTTTCTCTTTTTGAAATGACGACTTGGAAGGCTGAGACATCCCCCA
Organism: Lepilemur ruficaudatus; assembly: GCA_963574885.1. Taxonomy (NCBI): domain Eukaryota; kingdom Metazoa; phylum Chordata; class Mammalia; order Primates; family Lepilemuridae; genus Lepilemur; species Lepilemur ruficaudatus. Next base: position 60,222 of record CAUYRT010063374.1, on the reverse strand, counting down.
TGGCATCTGATCTCACTGGTCTTTGGGAGGAGGTGCTGGTGCAGAGAGGGAACCGTGTTAGGTTTCAACAAATATGCTTAAATGAGTGACTGTGTCGGTGATGGTGATGAAATAAAGCCAGCACTCTGGCTGGACTTAGGAAATCAAGTCTGAAGACCAGGCCATGCCAACAGAATGCCCCTCCCCCCAGTCGTTTCCAAGCAGCCTGGGCAGCCTGGGCGTAGTCGATCGCCCCCTCCTCTTGATTCCCAGCCCTGACTTGGCTCCCTGGACACCTTCCCCCGGCCTTCCTCCCAGCTCTCGGGTTCCTCTATTTCAGGATCCTATCTCCCAGCTCTTCGTGGTGGAGCGTCCAGAGCCCACTTGCTGGTGATCTCCAGCTCTGTGACCTAAAATGCCACCTCTGTGCTGGTGTCCCCAAATGTCTATCACTCGCCCAAACGTTTTTGCAGAATTTCACATTTGCTCATCCTGCTGTCTACTCCACACCTCAGCTTGGCTGTCTAATAAATGTCTCAAATGTCACATGTCCAAAGCTGAGCCCCTGAGCTCTCCCCCTACCCAATCCCACTTTACCCACAACCCTCCTCTCTCAGGCAGTGGCAACTCTGTCCTTCCAGGCTCTCTGGCCAGGCAACTTGGGTCACCCTGACTCCTTTCCCGCTCATCTCTTCCCCTGGCCCTGTTGGCGCTTCCCTTCCATGATGCCTGAGCCCTGCCACAGCCTTCTCCCCAGTCCCTCCTGTTGCTACAGCCAGACCAGACCCATCTGCAGATGCAGGCCGGGTCAGGTGACTGCCCTGCTCAAAACCCTGCAAGAGCTCCCACATCCCTCAGATTACAAACTCTGTTGCTGGGATTACAAGCTCTGTTGCTGGCAGCCTCCATATGCCTAAGAAGGCGTTTTGGGAATGCAGGTGTGATCGTCCATGAGGAGGGCTGCAGGCAACGTGAGATGGGTCGGACTTGGTTTCCAAGACCCCACAGCCTTCCATTGTCCTCCTGCCTTGCTGGCTCCTTTGTCTCTATGGCTTGGTTCACCCAATCGTCTGGGCTTGTGAAAACTAGAGTTCCTAGGCTTCCTCCTGGACCACCTCTCCTCCTGCACACGCACCCCGGGTAAGCCCACCCAGCCTCACGGTTCTGAACATCACAAGACAGGTTCAAGCTGATGCCTCCCAAACAGGTACCGTGGCCTGGCTGGTGCCCCTGCGGTCTAGACATAGATGCCTCCGTGTGTGCTCAGCCCCCAGCCCTGACACTCGCACAGCAAACTTCATGTGGCTCACACCCCCAACTCCTCCCGGTCTTCCCTGCATCAGGAAATGACAATGGTTACCTTCCAGCCCTTCGGCCCAAAACACCAGCATCGTTCTTGGCCCCACCTGCTCTTCCTCTCCAGCTGCAGGCCACCCACAAATCTGTCAGCTCTTCCTTTGGGGTCGACGCTCACAGCTCCTCTCTACCCCGCCATTTCCTCACGTTGGCCCACTCTCCCATCCCACGTCTCCCATTATCCCGGTAGCTGCGTGTTTCCGCTGTTGGGCCTCTGGGGTCTATTTGTGACATGGAAGCCATCAGCTCAGGTCCCTTCTTGGCTCAGAAGTCACCAGGGGGCTTGGCAGCTTACTAAAATCAAGGACCCCACCCTTCCTCGTGCCTGCAGGGCCTCTGCATTGGGCCCCCGCTCCTGACCCTGCGCTGTCCTCACCTGGGGCCTTCGCACGGGCTCTTCCACCTACCTGGGACACCCGGCTCACTCCCCTTCTCTCCTCCTTGCATGCTCAGGTTATCACCCTGGGGAGAGGCCTTTCCTGACTCCTGCCCAGCACTCCCCCCCCTTGTCTTACTTTTCTGCTTTACGTTTCTTGCCACCTGCACCACCCCATGTTTCCTCAGTTGTTACTGTCTCTTTCCCACAGTGCAGCTTCACCAGGCTGCGTGTATTTGCTGCTGTATCCTCAGTGCCCACGACAGTGCCTGGCCCCTGGTGGTGCTCAGGAAATAGTGTCTAATGAGGGAATGAGAGAATGAACAGGCCACATGCCCTGGCTTGCAGTTTTCCCCCAAGCGCCCGCCAGCTTCTCCACAGAGCTGGGATGTGCCTTGCTCTCTCGACAAGTCTCTGCTCCATGCTCAGTCTGCTATAGAACCTCACAGTCCAAATATTAGCAATGCCCTGAGCCAAAATCGGCATATTCTTTGAGCCTCCAAGCTGGTGGAGAAGCAGTGAGAGGCGTTCAAGTACAAATCCATCTGTGCTGCAAGGCCTCCGAGGAGGGCGCTCAGCCAGGCAGGCAGAGGCCCGGCTGGATCCCGAGCGCACGCTCCCAGTTCTGAGCATCCACCTGGACTCACACCAGGAGCACCCTGAGGCCCGAGCTGCAAGTGCTCTGGGGTCTTGCGATTTGCGGCAGGCCACGGGGCACTTCTCAGGGGAGGCCTCCCCGGGGATAAAGTCTCAACCATCCCCTGACCTGAGAAAAGTAGCTTGCTGCCCTTCTGTGTCCTGGCTCTTGTGTCCTTCTGGCCTTCACCCAGTACCGGTTGGAGTAGCAGCTGGGTGCCCCAAGCATTCAGTATGTGTTGGCTGAATATTTTTAAGTAGAAGATGTGGAGTGGCTAAGCCTCGGGACTGGCTGGGCACTCTGTGACTTACTAGCGGGATCACTGGATAAGTTACTGAACTTCTCTGGGCCTGTTTCCTCTGCTGTGAAGTGGAGATAATGGCAGCTCCCTTCTTGGACTTTGTGACTATTAGGTGATGTGACAGGATCAGAATGTTGACTGGCACACGGTGGGGTTTTGCATGCCAGCGCTCACTGTTACCACCTCGTCGATGGTCTCAGGCGGAGTCCTTGGGAGGAGAGTGGGAAGGTGAGGGTCAGCGAGGCAGGAGGGCTCTTTTCCCTGGGTTGGGCATCTGTGGTCGACAGACGGAGGGGACTCATGGCGCAGCACCCGCCACAGGGGTCACATGAGGCTCAACCAAGCAGGTCTGACTCAGCACACGAAGCCTCCTCCACCATGAGCTTCGCTCTCCACTGTGTCTCCCTCGGCACATGAAGGCTCTCTATTAGCGCGCAATGACTGTGTGGATGGATGAGCTCACAGGCCTTCGGAGCATTTCTGTCTCCTGTCAGCCCAAGGAGAAAAGGGCCACATATCAGAAACCATAGGGCATAAGAATGCGGAGAGCAGGTGCCGGCTGGCAGGCGAGTTTCTGCGCACAGAGTGAGACTCGACAGGATTGACTGAGCCCTTGTCTGTGCCGGGGCATGTGCCATGGGTCATACCCTTGGGCGTGGTCCTTGTTTTCAAGATGCTCAGGTCAAAGGGCAGCTGCAGGTATGTGTACGTGTGCTAGGTGTTGAAGGGAGACACTAAGCCGTGCAAGAAGAGGGCAGAGGAAAGGCCGTGGCTTGCAAGAGGGCCGGCGAATACTCTTTCTGAGGGCAGGTGAGCAGGGACTTCAGGGCCGGGGAAGCCATCCTGGAGGAGACAGCTGGGCCTCCAAGGACAGGTGGGAGGATATGCCAGGAAAGGGTGCACCATGGGCAAAAGGGGATTGATAGTACAGATGGCTGGATCCCCTCTGCACAGGGGCTCTGATGCCTGTCACAGCAGCCTGGCAGGGGATGGGATGCCATGATGAAGATCCATCTTTTAGACAGCAGACTGCAAATATAAAAAATGAGTATTTTAATATCCCTCTTTTGTAGGTAGGGAAAGTAGGGGTCAGAGAGGTTAAGACCAAGGCCAACAGCTCACAACACTGGCTGTCAACACTCTATCGGACCCCAGGGCCCCCACACTCACCCACTCTCTGGGCAGCTTCCAAGATGGGGCTGGCACATGTTGCCTGGGCATGGGACTCCCTGCAACCCCCAGAGCCCCCCACATTGGCCCAGCCAGCCCAGGGCCACTGCATCCACAAGCACCAGCTTTAGGACAGACTTCCCTTTGGCTCTCAGAAGATGGCCTGTGGGTATGGGTGGCCCTCTGCAAACCTTTGATAGATCTGCGTCTGAAACCGCGATGAACACCTTTCACAGGTTGCCCTACAAGGCTCGTTTTCAGAGCATAGATTAATGGAAGTGCATGTCTTAGTGTTTTGAAAATATTTTCTCTATTAATTTCGATTGGGAGCCAATTACTACCAATAGGCTTATGAAGACGGAGCAGGAGTTAGAGTCTCAGGGAGAAGAGCCCCGGAGTGAGGCAGCCGTCATAGCGCAGCTCGTGGCCTGGCCAGGGACCAGGACTTCCTAAGTGGTTCAGAACCACTGCACAGACAGTGCCTGCTGTGTGCACCCTGCCTCTCCTGGCCGGGTATGCTTGGTTGAAAATCACCTGGAAGTATTAATATTGCGAAGAGAAGGAAAACAACCCCACCCCCACTCTCCTGGAACCAGCACCCGTTGACGTTTGGGGACATTTCTCTCATTCTGTATCTATGTGATGTTACTCTACTTCGGTGAGATGGTACTTCATGTTCATTTTTATATCCTGCTTTTGTCATGAACTAACATGAATTCCACAATGGCCAAACTGTTGAACCTCTCTGCCTCAGTTTCCTTACTCATAAAGTGGGCCACAACGTTCCTTGCCCACCCCATAGGGCTGTTACTGGGTCAGCCATGATAATGGGGGGTGGGGGTGTCACAAGGGCAGGTGCTTCCAGGATTTCACACATGCTCTTTATTTATTCATTCACTAGACAAATAAACATACAACAAGCAAGAGAAAAGTGCCCTGGAGAAAAACAGAGTGGGGTATGGGACAAAAGTAATGAGGGTAAGAAGGAAAGGGACTTTGAATGCTCTCACACCTTTATCAACCAGGCGAACTCCTATTCATCCTTCAAGACTTTGCTCAAATGTTCCCTCCTCCTTCCAGCTTCAGGGAGCACTGTAGGCTGTTTGGAACCCTCACTGTCTGCCCCGGCACCACGCTGCACCTTTCTGGGGTTGAACCCTCTGCACCCTCAGTAGGTGCTCAGCGGGCACTGAGAACAGATGCACACACCTGCACGTACCTTTCGTCATCAGCCCCACTTGGGCTGTGTGGTTGTGGCGCCTTCTCTTAGGCATCTCTTTCCTACCTGCAAGGAAGCTGCGCCTCAGATGCAGCCACTGTGTACAGGCAGCTTCTTCTCTCTTGTATCAACTAAAAACATTTTGAAGTCATTTATCATATAAATATCAACAGACATGTTAAAAAAGAAACTAAATTAAAACCCTTCCCCCACCCCATTTCCTCTGCTCTACAAATTAAATTGCTTTGATTTTTCTTATTCGCTGCCAGATCTTAGAAACATCATTTGGCATCGTGTGTCATGGTGCGGGTCTCCCATGAAGCAATCTTCCTCTTTTGTCTGTGCTGGGAAGACCAGGAGGGGTGGAGGTGGGGTGGGGCTTTGCCCGCCTGGGGGACTCTACATGGTGACTCCCAGCCCACTCGCTGCAGGGAAGCAAGGTGGGCAGCCGTGGCCTGGGCTGAAACTGAGCCTGTCGGTGCAGCATGCAGGTTGCGGGGAAGACAACAGGCCCCAACATTGATGACACTTTCTCACGAGTTAAACCCTCCACTTCCTTCCTCTGAGTCTCCAGCTAAAGTCAGTCATGCCCAGGCTCCTGGGAGGTGGTTTCAGAGACCAGGGAAGTATGGCCTGAAGGCATCATGTTGCAGCTTGATAAGACAAGATGGGTACTTGGCCAAGTCCAACACAGTCTGGAACTTGCAGTGGGGAAGCTGTTCCCACGCCTGATAAGCCACTCTCTTCTGAAATGAAAACAGCACTGTGCAGATTTGTGCAGTACGCATCCTTCCCAGAACACTGTGTTCCAGTTGGGGTTGGGGGCAAGAAGAAGGGGGTGTCCCTGCATAGGGAGGGAAGGGAGGCAGAGTGGACTTGGCTTCAAAGTCACTTCCAAGAGACCTCAGGGAATCAGATTTATGCCCTTAGATCTTAGAGCACTGCTTGTTTACTTTGGGGAGAACTTGAATGTGTTTGAGAATTGGACCAAAGCTAAGAACCTAGGCCCCAGGGGAAAACAAAACAAACAAACAAACAAAATATACATCAGCTCATGACACATGTGTCTATAGGATCTCAAAGTGTCCACAGACCCCAGGTCAAGAGGCTTTGATCCACAGGTGTGGGAAAGTCTTCCTGCTCTGGGAAGGGGCTCCGGGCAGACTAAGGAGGTACTGCTGGTGGGTCTTTCACAGTGTCTTGAGGGAGGGCAGCACAGTCTCATTGGCAGTGTGGGTGCTCAGGTGCCACCTAGACCCTAGGGAAAAAGCCCCTGGCTGTCCCCTACTCTGGGTCAGTCATCCTCTGTGAGTCCAGCCACGGACAGCAGGAGAGTCCTCTGAGGAACTTATCTGGGGTAGGTGCTGTAAGGCCAGCTTCTATGGCTGTGTCTTGGTGGGAAGGAACAAGCCCTTTGGCTCCTACAGATGAAGGGGGAATGTGAATAAGGCTGCTGGGTGGGGGGCTATGGGTCAGGGTGTCTACAGAGCCAGGAGCTTCTTGCCATCAGAGGAGAGTCAGGGAGGCCGGGAGCCTCTCTCCACAACAACACACCATCCAGACGTGGCTAGCACCCACTGTGTGCCCGAGGGCCTCCCTCGGGGTTGGCAGGGCTGTCCACTTCACTCTACCAGCAAGGCAGACGGGCAGGGAGTGCTCTGTTCCACCTGTTCACTTCCTAGCTGGGGGCCCCGGGGTCTCCATTGCACTTGGGACTCCGGTCCCACTCTACAGCGAGAGGTACCACAGTGAGGCTCTAGCCTCCTTGCCTCCTCCCCAGTCCCCCACAGCCACTGGGCCAATCACTGATGGCTGAGATTTGTGGTTTCATTCATTCACCACGAATTTACTTCTGAGTGCTTGCTTTGTGCCAGGCATGGTGCCAGTGCTGGGATAGGAGGCTACAGTGACTGTGAGCATGTCCCATCCTCAAGACCTGGGGTGAGCTGAGGCCCTAGGCAAGGTGGCAGGGCAGGGGGCTCTTGGCATCTGCAGGGTCCCTTCCTCCTTCCCCTAGCCTCAGCATCCTCCCCATGCCTGAGCAGTCCTGAGAGGGTTACCTTTCTAGCCTGATGTCAAAAGCTCAAAAAGGTGAGGGCACCTCCCCCAGGCCTCACTCTAACCACACATACAGGTGCCCAGGGCACAAAGGCAGTCCCACAGACAGAAGCTCAGGGCATTTTCAACACCGTTTCTGCAGCCCCTCAGGGTCTCGAGGGTGCTCATCTGGGGACATGGGGCCAGGAAGGGGCAGGCTGGCTGCGGGTGGCATTGACTCCTGTCCTAGCTACTGATAAAAGACCAGCAGGAATGATCTGCCCCCAAAACTGCCGACCTGGGGTTTCTAACTTGCAGCCCATTATCTGCTGAATAACTGTATCGGTGCAGTTGATACTATTCGTTAGATATAGCAGAGGGCCTGGACCAGGGTGAACAAGGCCTGATTTACATGGAGATCATTTAAAAGATTAACTTTAGTGAAAGCTTCAAGGTTTGGAAAATCCATAATTAATCAGCCTGGCTCAGAGCTTCTGTAATTGGGGCCTGGTGACCACTCTGCAAAAAAGCAGGGGTAGGGGGTAGGGAAAGGGAGAGAAAGCACCTTCACTCGCCACGTTTGGGGAGGAAAAATCTGAGATTCGGAGAAGTGGGAGTTCTGAATTGGATCATTTTTGTGCTTAGTTTCAGGGTATTAGCTGGCATGTGACTTATAAATAAGGGCTTTCGTAGAATTGCAAAATCAGAGTTTAAAAGACCTGAACAGTTGTCCTCCTGGGAGGCAGCTTGAGATTAAATTTGGTCCTTAAATCTAGGCTGTGTTTTTAGTAATTTATCAGGGCACCAGTAAGGCCTTTTTGCTCAGCAGTAGCATTTAGAATCGTGTTTTCCTTACTCAACATTCTCAGGTGTCGTCCCCTCTTAAGTTGTCCTAGATGAATCTTCTAGAAGCAGGGCAGTGACTTAGAGGCTTGGAGAGGTGGTGTCCCCATCCTCAAGGACAAGTGAGGCTCCAGCAGGTGGGGACAGGGGGTGTCTGAGCTAAGAAGGGCTGTTTACTACAACCCTAAAAATGGGCTTGGGCATCTTTGATAAAAAAATTAATGCCAAGATGATGTTGACCTTTAGGCTGTTTCCTAAGTGGCCGCAAATGTCAGAAAAGCTCCGTTCCTATTTGTGTATTGTGAATTCCAGCACATTTAGTCATTAATCTTAAGAGATTGATGCTCAGCTGTTTGGGTTTGGGGAACATGACTGTAATATTTATAAGTTGATTATGAGCGATCTGAACTCAGTATTTCTATGGCGGTGGGTTCAGAAAGACCTTCTCAAACACTCTCTGATGGCCGTTCTTGCCAGCACAGCCAAGCCCTGGGAAGGTCGGCAGAGTCTAAATTGGAGTGTGAATGTTTAGTACGGGGCTACACAATAATTTGCTCTAAGCTGTATAAATAGTATTTTATTTGGGAATTCATTGAAAGGAAGTTTTGAAGGTCAAATCCTTCCCAGCACTGAGTGCATATGTATTTAATTTTCAATCTCTAGTCTCTTTTATAATCCTGAGTGGCTTGGCTTCAGAAATATTTTTAGCGATGGGAAATTGAATGTCAATTTGAGAAAGCCTCCCCAGGGATGGCCTGCCCAGCCCTCTGCACATGCTCCTCAGCCCAGGGAAGAGTTACCATCTTAGCTGACACTTTGGGGGAGTGGGTTGTTTCTGGGCATTTGGCCCCTTGGGCCTTGCAGGTCCTCTGGAATCATCCCTGAGGTACGATGAGCTCTGGGTTCAAGAATGTTCAGCGGCCCCCTTGCCCCTCATCCCTTCCTTTTGAGGCTACACTACTCGGGGATTACAGAGTTGAGCTAGAAGCTGGAGCTCCCCCACACCTGCGCAGCCTTCCCTCCCAGCTTGCCATGGAAGGGGGCAGGAAACAGTCGACACTGGGGTTGGTATCCATGGAAAATATCATGTCTCTGGGAGGTTCTGGCCAGCGCGCAGCTGTACTGTCTGGAGGGAGTGGGGGTAGGAAGGCCAAGAGCACCCATCAGACCCTGGAAAGCTGTGGGGACATTGGTGCTGTTGGGAAGACAGACTGGAGCAGGGTCCCGGTCCGGCAGTCAGGGCAGACTGGCCAGAAGCGTCATCTCTTGTACACTGGAAGGTGGATTTCTAGAGGGCAGACACCCCAGGCTTGTGTGCCGTTCTCGCTCCTGGAGCAGCACCCAGCATGGAGGGGCTGCTTGTAACTATGTGCTGTATTAGTGGGCTCGTCGGGCGGGGCACTCAGAAAGAGGGAGGAGACAGAAGCCCCTGTAAGGCACACTGTGCCGCCTCTGGGACTCTGCTGAGGGCCGATCTCCGAATCAGGGACTGGGTGGCCCTCATGACTCTGTCCTGCTCAGTGGCCTTGGGTGGCTCTTCAGGGCACGAAGAGTCAAGTCCCAACCCTCCCGTGGGCTGGGATTATAGGTAGGGTTTTCTGCCATGGAGGCCCAGCCTCACCTTCAAACAGTGGCCCCCGCCCACCCTCCCCGGGGGTCCTACCCTGAAGTCGCCTGAAACTCTTGGCTGTCTCTGCTTTTCTGCACTGTCCGCTCCATGGGGATGATGTCCCCTTTCCCTCACCCGTCTGGTGAAATTGTATCAGTCCTTCAAAGCTACGTTCAAGTGCCTCCTTTTCCTAAAGGCTACCCAACCCCGCCACCCCTGTGCCAAATCAGGATGATTCCTTCATCCCAGGCCTTCGAGTACTTGTCTCTGAGCAGGTTGTCTCTGCGCATCCGACTCCTCCAGCTAATCACAGTGCTGGGCTTGCTGTAGGGGCTAAGGGGTGTTCGTCAAATGGAATTTTTTCTGGTCTGCTGACAGTGATGATGATGACACGTCATCTCAGCCTATTGTGTATATGTGTGTGCCTGTGTGCATGTGTGTGGGTATATGTATGTATACATGTACATGTGCATGCATATGTGTGTATATCTGTATGTGTATATGTATGTATATATGTGTATGTGTGTGTTTCATATGTGCATATATATGTGTGTATATATGTATGTATATGTGCATACATGTATATGTATGCATATACTTATGCGTATATATTTATGTATTATGTGTGTATATATGTGTATGTATATATGCATATATATGTGTCTATACATGTGTATGTATGTGTATATGTGCATATGTGTGTATATGTATACATGAATATGTGTATATGTATGTATATATGTATGTGTATTTATGTATGTACATGTGTCTATATGTGTGTATGTATGCATGTATAGATGTGTTATATGTACATGTGTATATATGTGTGTGCTTGTATGTATATATGTGTATGTGTATATATGTGTGTATATGCATGTGTGTATGTGCGTATGCATAAGTGTATTGTTATGTCCATGCACATATATGTGGTGTGTGCACGTGTGTGTATGTGTACATATACATGTGTGTATTGTGCGTAAGTGTATGTGTATACATATACATGCATGGCTTGTGTGTGACTATGTGCATGTATACGTGTGTGTGTGTATACACACACACACACCATAGGCTGGGATGATACAGCCAGCACAAAGGCCTCTAAGGGAGAAGATTCCTCTCCGTCCTGAGATTTGTTGGAGGGCTTGCCCATTCCACGAAAGGCTCTTTCATTTGAGCACCACCACCTATTGGGTGTATGTCCTTGACTAAGTTCCAAACCTCTTTGAACATAAGTCTTCATATTTGATCAACATTAAGAGCAGCTCACATGGTTATTGTGAGTTTGAAATGTAGCATAGTGCACAGCACATTATAAGTGTTCCACACATGGGAACAATTGGCATGGTGATGATGGTGACAGTGATGATGATGATGGTAAATCTGTTGATAGTGGTGGTAACGATGATGAGGATGGTGGGGATAAGGGTGATGGGACTGTTGGTATGTCTCTCCCATTTCGAGGCCCAGCGAGGCTTCATGCCTGCAGGTCTGTGCAGCCCTCTCTGCTGTCTGAGCGGCGCCAGGCCCTGACCCAGCACGTAGAGCACTATTTCCCCTCCCCTCCCGTCCTCTGAGTGTCCACCCACAGGGAAGCTTTCTCTAGAAGCCTCTGTTTCTGCCCTGTGCGCCAGTAAAGGCACCAAGTAAAATCTTTGCTAAATCCCTGCACTTCCAAGGCCCATCGTGTTTCCTATTAGAGTTTCACGCATCCCTTTGACATATTTTTATTGTCAGGTTAGAAGAAAATATTCCACTCGTTTGCAACATTCTCATTATATTCCCTTTATAACAATTTCTAAAAGAGAATAAATATAAAATATTTCTCTGTATTGTGGCAATATTTCAGCCTGACTTTAATATGCTGCATAGTTTTCCAACTCACAATTCTTCTAACCTTGTGATGACAGTTAAGAAATCTTCAGGCCTGGGAAAGCATGTGGATCAATGAGTTAGTGGAAACGCAGGACACTTTATGGGGATTCGGGGAGAGCAGCTTGCTGCCAACTCAGAGATACCTGCTCAGCCCTTTGAGAGCAACCAATTCCGACAACCCCGAAGTCTCCTTGCCCTGAGCCATTCTGAGAACCCAGAGATGTCACCTTCGGGACCCGACAGCAGCTGAGTCCCTGAGGAGCCTGGTCGAGAAGCTTGACCACAGCCTCTGACTAAGCCTGGCTGCCTCCAGGTGGCCATCACAGCTGACCCCGCCCCAGAGGACCCAGTCACATCCTCTGGGTGACCCACTGTGCCTCCAACCCCAGGCCCATGGCGGGCCCAGGCCCCGTCTGCTGGGAAGACCACCCTGCAATGGACTAGGCTCCACGCTGGGCAGCTCCGCTTTGCGGATGGAGGGAGGGAGCATTCCCACCTGCTCTCTCTGAATGGACAGCCGCTTTGGGGTGGGTGCCAGGCAGTTAAACTGCTGATGGCATCTGCTTCCTCCTGCCATGGCACCTCTCAGGTAGAACCCTTAGGTGAATTCTTGCCCCTGCACCCTTGCTGAGCACCTCCCCTGCTCTTTCCTCGAGCTGCTCTAGTCCCTCCTGACTGTTGAGATCCAACTCTGTAAACGTTTTCTGATACCTAAGCCCCTGGAGACACCCTCTCCTCCTCCCGTCCCCACTCCTGATCTCCAAAGTGCCAAGTCATCTGCTCAGGGGCCCTTAGCACATACAGTGTGGGTGCCGTTCACCCTACCAGACTCTGAGATGCCAGGAGCCAGCGACTGTGTGTTGGCCACCCAGCCCCCTCCAGTGGCGGGATGGTGGCTGGTGCCTAGCATGAAGCAGCACTCAGATATTTCACTGATACAGATGGTGCCAGGGAACACCTGAGCCCTGAACCGGGCAAAGGCAACCCTGGACCTCACGAAGCCTGCAGTCAGTTCTGGAGAATACAGCTTAAAGCTGGGGAAAGATTGAACAACCCTTGCAAAGCAGGCTAGAACCCAGGCTGACCGGTGTAAAATCCAGGGGACCTGGGGAAAGTTGGAGCCATGAGAACTGTGGTTTGTCGTGTGTGTGCCAGGTGCCAGCAATGCCCACTCTCTCTCTTTTAACCCTCACTTAACGTTGTGAGCCACACATGACATCAGCCTTCTACAGATAAGAACCAGGCCCAGAGAGGGAAAGTGACCTCCCTGAGGTCACCCAGCCGGGAAGTATTGAAGTCAGTATTTGAACCCAGGTCTGACTACAAATGGGTGCCCCAGAGAGTTCAGTATGGGAGGGCTTTCTGTGGGCATTTCACGTGATCTGGAGGATCTGCAGGGATGGGAGGAGGTGGCCTGGGAGCAGGGGGGCGTGAGGCAGGGAGACTGCTCTCCGTGCTGTAGGGGATGAGTGAGAGGAGACTGTGTGACCTGAGAAGTCGGGCCTCCCTCCGGGAGAGGACGCTCCTGGGCCGGGTTGGTGAGGGGCCAGGGCCAGTGCTCTGCCTCAGTCCAGGCCGAGGCCACCGGGCCTGGAACAGCATTAGCCCTTTGGTGCCGTGCTGGCCCTCGAAAGGACACTGGCTCCTTCCCACGCAGCAGCTGCCTTTGTGCTGTCCCCCTTGTGGCCCTGCCTCTCCTGTTGTCTCTATCCAGGGCCTTCTGCCTTCAGCTCCACCAGGAGAGAATTATTAATGGCCTTGTTTGTTTCGCTCTCACAGGCAGTGCTCAGGCTGAGCCCAGCTATGGAGATGGGTAGCAGTGGGCGGCAGGCAGCGGGGCCCAGCCAGGGCCTGCCTCGCTTAGTGTACAGCGCCAGCCGCAGAGGGGTCTCCAGACCCAGCAAGCCCCCAGCCTTGGCATAATCGGAACCTTGGCATAACCTCAGAAGGGTGCAGGAAGCCTTCTCTGACCACTGGGCATGGCTGGCCCCTGGGTCCCACAGCCGAGGGGTACTTGGTTCCTATGGCCTGAGCCACGTGACTCGCTGGTGGAAGAAAAAAGGGGTGCACCACTGAGTCTGCAACCACCTGGGGGACTCTCCAGAGAATACTGCCGAGTAAAAACAGCCAGTCCCCACAGGCTGCAGACTGCATGAGCCCATTTAGATAATACCGTTGAGATGGCAGAATTATAGGCACAGAGAGCAAATTAGCGGCCGCGGGGGTTAAGGGGTTAAGAAGGGGGTGGGCTGGAGGGAAGGGAGTGTGGCTACACAGGAGGGATCCTTGTGATGGGAATGTTCCCTGTCTTGACCGTCCAGTGTTGGCATCTGGGATGTGCAGGAAAGGGAGGCTCAGTTGTCCGGGACAGCGCGCAGCCCCGCTCTCAGCCCCAAAGTCAGTGGTGCGGGCTCAGCCCTCCTCGTGCAGCGCACGGGGATAGGGAAGCATCGAGTGTCGCCTGGACCTTGGCCTCCACCGCTGCCCTGCCCTCACCCTGCACCCCTGTGCCGCCTCAGCACCCCCTTCTCCTCCAGGAGCCCTCAGCTCTGTCTCCTTTCCCTTCCAAACTTGCTCTCAGAGAAGAGGAGGCCACCCCTTCAGCTCTGAGCATACGCAGAGCTCTCTGCTCCTCCCCAGGGGTCAGCCAGTGGCAACAGCTATATCCCTCCCCCTCACAGGATTGAAGGACATGGGAGCCGTGGGGAGCGGGTGACGAGGACAGCCCCCTGGGCCCTGACTCACTGCACTGACATCTGCCTTCTCCACCTTGGCCAGGGCAGGCACTGTGTGGGCCAACCTCACGGCCCTGGGGGGTTGGGAGGAAAGCACCGTTCATTCATTCACTTATTCATTCATTCAGCAAATGGCCCCTGACCCCCCACTATGGTCTAGGACCTGCCCTAGGCACTGAGTGCCCTAAAATGAATCTGGTATCTTGTGTCTTAGTCCATTTGCGCTACTGTAACGGAACACCTGAGAGTCGGTAATTTATAAAGAACAGAAATTTATTTCTCACAGTTCTGGAGGCTGGGAAGTCAAAGATCAAGGTGCCAGCATCTTGTCTGGTGGGGGCCACCATGCTGCGTCCTCCCTGGCAGAAGGCAGAGGGCAGGCTAGCTGAATGCCACAGGGTGTTAATCCCCTTCCCGAGGGAGGGGCCCTCCTGGCCTAATTACTCCGAAAGACCCACCTCTTGCTCTTTTTGCGTCCTTCCTTTTGACCTCCCTTTGCTGTGACAATGGGTCCAGTCGTCATCCATGGCATATGTACCATACTCTGTAAACCTATATCTTGCCCTTGCTCTGTAATCCTTTCTCTCCTGAATAAACCTCATTTTCATGCTTGCCTTAAAAAAATTTTTAAAAAGACCCCACCTCTTGATACCATCATACTGGCGACACCTGAATTCTGGAGGGGACACATTCAAACTGCCGTAATGTGCCTGCCCCTGCTGATTCACAGTCCAGTGGATAGACCAGGCCCTGCACCTGCTTCGTCCCTGCTCTGTCAGGCATGAGCTCAGGCCAGGATCCCAGAATTCTGAAGCCAAGACTTCCAAAGCTCCAGAATTCCAAGTTTGGGACTCCAGTGCCTGTCCCCATGGGACCCCTGCCCTGGCTGGGCCCTTGCCCTGCTGCTATTGATGTTTTGAAACAGAACCTTCTGGTTTTCCAAGGGCAGAGTCATCAACCCTTCCATCGCCTTGAGGAAAGCAGCCCGTGGTGGGATCTGTGTCTCCAGGGCTCTCGGCCTAGTGCAGTGTGGGGCAGCTGCATGCAGGGCCTGCCCTTGGGGGTGCGCAGGCAAGCCGGCATAGGCTGACCTGCCTGGGTCGGGGTGGCCCATGCAGAGGGCCCAGCTCAGGGGGCTGCACCCCTCCTCCCGCACCCTTGCCTCTGGTGGGGCCGGGACAGCCCTGTGCTCACAGCCTCTGAACCAGGGTCTTGGCAGTGCCAGACCCTGAGAAAGATTCTCAGCTACAAGAGGCACCCCATGAGCAGAGGAGGGAGCCAGGAAACTCCCCGTGGCACCACCCTGTGCCTACTGCAGAGAACCAGCCCGATTTGCAGGCAGGAGAGGGGGCCTGGGCTTTCTCAGCCCATTATTTATCCAGTAGACTCTGCCTGTGGCAGCTCACGCAGCAGCCTGATGTGAATACTGATTGGAGAAACGTCTCTGCCCTCGCCCCAGGCCCAGGGCTGCCCCGAGCTCTCCAAGCAGTCTGGGAGGTGAGAGGTGGCCTGGAGGTGCAGGGAGAGAAGATGCTGACAGGAGGAGGGGTGTCTGAAGCTGGGAGACATCCGAGTGGTATGGGTCCCTCTCCTTGGGACCAGATACAGCCCTGGTTTCCAGGCTGGTTCTAGCACAGAACAGTTTAGGATCCCTTCCCAGGCCCACTTGGAGGAATTTGCTCTGATTCCTGCAGATTGGAGAAGTTCTAAAATTCTGTCTTCTGGGCCCAGCAGGGCCTCTGGGCCTCCCTCTGCCTGCAGATCGCAGGGCTCGTGGGAGTCCAGGGTGGGAGGAGCAGGGTGAGGTTGGAGGCCTGGCCCTTCGCCCCAGCTCCTGCCTCCAGGGTGCTAGGGCACCTGAAGGCTGATTCCTGGACTACCCCTCCCAGGCCTGTAACATCTAAAAGGGCTAATTACCTCCAGGGCTGGTTCTTATTAACTTGCGATCCTCCATCTTTGGATGTGAGGATGGCACTAGGGTGGGGTCTCTGGGCCCTGCAGTCCAGCTGTGGGACGTAGAGGGCAGCCGGGCTGGAGGCCGAGGGTGCAGGCACAGCAGCAGGTGGATCCTGACCTGTGGGCAAAGCCTGTGTCTAGGAGGGAAGTGATAGGACACATCTGCCTTGTAGGAAGGTCTCTTCTAGTCCCCACTATCCCAGCTCTGGGGGCTCAGCTGGCAGGCTTGGCCAGGTGCAACCAGAGAAGAAAGGGGAACAAGCAGTTGCAGGAAGCAGGCAAGGCCTCACAGGCCCTCCGGGCTGCAGAACACCTGAGGTGGGTCTCTGGCATCCCAGACGGCCAGCCCGGCCCCCCTGGCTGCAGCCTGTGGGTAGCATCTCACCCACATGAAGGGACGTATTAGTAGGCCCAGGCTGCCATGACAAAGCACCACAGACCGGATGGCCTAAATCACAGGGATATATTGTCTCACAGTTCTGGAGGCTGAAGTCCATTTCATTCCGAGGGCTGTGAGGGAGAGGTGGTCGCAGTGCCTCCCTTAGCCTCTGCTGGCTGCTGGCACGCTGGGTGTCCTTTCCATGTGGAAGCATCACCTGATCTCTGCCGCCACCTTTACTTGGCACTCTGTGCATGTGTCTGTCTTCAAATGTCCACTTTTTATAAGGACAGCAGTCACGTTGGCTCAGGGCCCACCCTACTCCAGTGTGAGCTCCTCTTAACTCATGGTACCTGCAGTGACTCCATTTCCACATGGGCCGCGTTGGGAGGCACTGGGAGTTAACACTCCAACAAGTGAGTGTGGGGACAAACTCAGCCCATAACGGGGATCACTGACTTTTAATTAAAGAAGCAAACCCATCCCCTAGGAAACCTCCCTCCCTGGGTCTGAAGGGAAGGACACAGCCCTGGGCTGGTGTGAGGGCCCTGACTGGAGTCTCTGCATCCCCAAGGACGCTGCAGGGTGTGTGCTGGGGCCAGCAGGCTCGTTCGCACTGTCGTTGGAGCGTTCTCGGCATCTAGTCCGTGCGGGCCGCCGTCCCGCACTCGAGTAGAGCAGGCTGCACCACAGTCAAGATTGTCCCACCCGGGCCTCACTAGGGGGAAGTCAGACACCAAATAGGTCAGCAAATATTAAAAAAGCCTCTTAAGTAGGGATGAGAGCTACAATGAGCTAATGTGATGGGGAATGGAGGCCTTGCCAAGAGCATGATGTGTGAGCTGAAATCGAGTGAGGGGCGCGAGAGGGACGGAGGTGAAGGTGGGGACACGGAGAAGATGCCAGCTCCCGGCCGAGCCGCGGCCTATGGGGCCAACCCAGGCAGGTGGCAGGGCCTGGGCAGGTAAAGGCCCTGAGACGGGGGCCAGGGGCAGCAAGACGCCATCCAAGGGGTGTTCAGATGATGGAGTCATGGTGGAGGACTTTGTTCCAAACAGCCAGAGCTTCCTTTGGAGTCCTTCAAACCCTTCTGGAAGAAGCTGGAGTGATGAGTGAGCAAGGCTGGGCATGAGGGACAGGTGTGACTTGAAGTACATCTTGGTCACTCAGGGCAACCATCACTGGAGAGGCAGAGGCCCCCCAGGGGTCTGGGCTGGGCCGAGAGTCTCTGTCCACACACCGAGGCCCGTTCTGGTGCCCCAGGAGGAGGGATCGTCTGTACCCGGAGCTGCGGCAGGCTGTCCGGGAGGCAGCCAGGACCCTGGCTCAGTTTCTCTCCCTTCTCTGATGTACTTCATCTGTGCCCTGCGCTGCTGCTTCCTCCGCTCGTCGCCTCCGAGGGCCAGGCAGGCAGGAGCAGGCAGAATGCCCCCTGCCCCCAGTCAGACAGCTTTTAGAGCTCAAGGGGCCTCCAAGGTCCTGGTAGAGCAGAAAGAACTGGCCTGTGGCACCTGGATGGCCTGCCCAGCTGTCATGGAGCTGGTTTGACATGAGGAAAAGCTCTGGCCAGCTCTCTGCCTCAACTTCTCCATCTGTGAAATCCAGAGCCTGCCTCAGCGTCTCCTTGAGGCTGGAATGGTGGTCTCTGAGAGCTCTGGGCACAAAGCCCACCTGGAAGGGGCAGATTCGTCTCCTCCCACCACAGGTGGGCACAGGGAGCAGGGCTCAATGCTGGGCTGAGAGGGAAAGTCTCCATGAGGGGGCAGCTCCTGGCTGCAGGCAGGTGGTCAGTGGGACTGCAGGCCCAGAGCCCCCGCCTCCCAGGGCCAAGGCTCGTCCAGGCCCTGCCACTCTCCTGTCGGGGTGCAGCCTGGGTCTGGCCCCACCCTTACTGGCCAGGACCCAGGTGGGGTAGGCTCCTCCCTCCCTGGCATGCTGCTTTCTGCCTGTGTCCACACTGCCACTGACCGCTTCTGGAGTGGGCAGGCCCGTGTCCCCGTAGCCACATTGGATCATCATTGACTATGACTCTGACAGTCCCTTCTTGTCTGGATTCTGGTCCCTCCCCTGAAACTTTGCAGTGAGACATGATGCCCCCCTGGCCACTTCCACTGGTACAGGCTAAATGGGCCATGCACTGAGGCGCGTCTCCTTGGTCTAGCGCCGATTCCAGCACATCAGTGTCCCTTCCCACTCACCCCCACGCAGGCCCGGGCGGCTCCCCATGCAGACCCTCTACGCTGATGCTTCACAGGCTCAGGCATCTGCAGAGCTTCCCGTGTGCAGGCCCTCAGATGAGGCCTCGCCTGGGCTGGTCTTCACCTAGAACTTCCCTGAGACATGAGTGGTGGGAATGTGAGTGGGCAGGCCTCCAGGGTGAGGGGCTTTGAGTCCCCCTGGTGTGAGGGGAGGCGAAGAGAGGGAGAGAGCTGAGCCCAGCTTTCCAGGGGGCTTGCCGAGCTATAGAGTGCTGCCTCTCCAACCTTGGCTTCCTCATTTATAAAGCGAGGAGGCCCTGAGAACTCTGAGGTCCCTTGACAGAATCGTCTCTAGAATTGCACAGGCCCAGCAGGCCTGTCTCAGTGGCGAGGGAGGGAGGAAGCTCCCGGAAAGCAGGCTTTCGCATGTGCCCCAAGTGCCTGGGGCATCAGCCTGTGGCTCGGGAGACTTCGGCTCTGTGCCCAGCACCCAGGAGAGAGAGGTTTTTCACTTCCCAGCCAGGGAACCAACACGGCTTCAATCTGAGTCTCCATGGCCTCCTCTGGACTCCTCAGCAGGCAGGCACCAGCCTCCTCCCCTCCATCCCCTGGGGCCTGAGGACACTGGGGTCGGGGGCAAAGGTCCCTGGGGCAGAGCCAGGGCAGCTCCAGTGGGAGGGAGGCCTGGCCAGGGCCACACGGCGGCTGGGAAGGAGGCCCACGGCACTGGCGAATCTGCATCTAGAGTGTTTGATTGATTGAGCCGTTCAGCGTGGATATATTTTTTAACAGTCTGTTTCCAAAATTAGCCTTTCTCTGTACAGCAGCTACTGCAAACAGCATGAGGCATACTCCTTTTTACCTGTCAGACATAGACATTTGTTTTCCTTGGAGAGAGCAGCAGGTGAGGGTGCCGGCCCTGGTGGGAGCAGGGGCTCTGGTTCTGTCTTCTGGGAGCTCGCGGGCCGGGCGCAGCAGAAGGAAAGCCAGCCCAGCGCCCTCCTCTCTCATGCTCTCTGTGGCTCAGGCTCAGGGCCGGTGGCATGGCCTCTGCGCACCTCGGTCTCCTGAGGTGATGGTGATGGTTACTTTGTGAAGCTGCTTTGGGATTAAAGTGACAATAAACAGAGTCCACACGTAGTAGACACCCAATAAAAGTTCAGAAAGTGGGAGCTTCAGCCTCCTGCCTTTTGCCCTCCCAGTGGCTCTGGGAAGCTGGTTCTGTCTCGGGTTTACTGGTCCTGTTGGTGCTCAAAACCCTGGCTGTACACCGTGGTGTTTGGATGAATGTCTCAAACTTTCCCAGTGGGCCCTCAGCCTGGCCACCCCTGAGCACCCGTTCTCCATGAGCTGAGTTCCTCCACCAGCCATGATTTTGTTGTTGAGTTTTCTATTCTGTTATTTGTAATTCATAATCATAGGTTCAAAAAATGAAACATGGTGTAATATTGAGCATGTTTGTCCAAACCACCCTCCACTGCCAACATCCTGACATGTCCCCAGGGGCATGCACCCGTGACACCCTGCTGAAAAACTGCCAGCAAATGCTCATTTCTTGTTGATTTAGAAAGTAAAAGCTGCTGCTATTATGTTAAGTGCCTGCTGTATACACAGCCCCGTGCTGGGCCACTCCTGAGGGATAGAGAGCAATTTCAGGGCCAGTCTCAGAAAGAGCCGTCTGCGTGGTGGAGAAGATGAGAGTTAAGAGATGTGGCTTGGTGGCCAAGGCCTTCTATACACGGGTCAGGTACCATAGGAGCCGGGAAGAAGGGAGGATATAGTCTACATCAGCTACCTGGGAGAGGCGGTCCTGAGCTGCGGTAGATTAGCTTCCTGGATTAGCTTTCGGGAAGGGATAGCTTTGCAGGTAGAGTCAGTGCCCTGGGCCGAGGCCGGACGTAGAGTTTGTGGCCAAAGGGGGCAGCTGGTGGGAATCACACAAAGAGCAAGTCCACCCCGTCCAGAGGCTCTGCAGTGTGGCTGGGTCACGCCCACTTCTCCTTGCACTTAGACCAAAGTGGCTTCTCCTGCACTGCCCACCTACTCTCCTCATCTGACCAAAGCGAAGCTCAGACTCTGAGCAGAACCAGGGCCCAAGGGAGGCCTCGAGTCCGAAAGTTGGCAAGGTCTGCCCCATGCCTGAGGAATCTATCAGTCCTCTCTCAAGAACCTCCACCTCTGGCTTCTAGGGACCCCCCAGGAATCCCCCAGAGCTCTCCTCAACCCTTGTGTTTTCAAGGAGAAGTGCTGACTATTTTGTTTCTACTCTCCCACTTCTTTCTGAAATTCATCTACATCAAAGCGAGATCCCTTATGTTCAGCTCTCAACAAGGCTGTGGTGATTAAGCACTTAAATTGATTAATCAAATTTCCTGTGATGAGAACTACTGTCATTCATTAATCTGAGCGGGATTATAAATAAGAGATGGCAGATACAGAAGACAAACGTGTTGACAGATCGACGTGATGGCCTGAATCACAAGTAGGTGCCTGCTTCCTGAGGGCTTTAGCTGCAGGCAGCCTGGGGACAGAGTTTCCCTAAAGACAAAATTAGACTGAGATTAAAGTATCCCCATTTTAATAAAGAAATATGCATAGATGAGCAGGCAGCCTGTGCAGGGGAGCATGCAGGTTTGCATACCAATGGCCGGGTGGTGTTCATGCGAGGGGTAGCAGCAGCTCCAACGGAGAGAAGGAAAGCTGTCTGGAAAAAGATGCCCAAGCAAAATTGCACACCAGATGAGAATGTAGGTTTGGGGGTCAGATCAGCCCTGGGTTCAAATCCCGCCTTCACGGTTTACTCGGTATATGCCTTGGCTGAGATTCTCAACCTCCAAGAGCCTTCATTTTCTCACCAGTGAAATGTGGATGTTAACAATACTTATCTCAATAGGTTGTTGTTAAGATTAAATGAGCTAATGTCTGAGAGGCACTTTTTATCTATTCTACAAATATTCGTTGAGCATCTGTGAGATGCCAGTGCTGTACTGGTGTTGAGAGGTGGGCAAAGAGTAAGACAATATTGTCCCTGCCCCCAGACACACGACTAAAGGGCCATGAAGAAGTGCCAGCACTCTACCTTCCTGGGTGCCACATTCTCTGTTGGCCTTCTAGACCCAGCCACATTGATGTCCTTCCTGTCCCTGGTCTTTGCACACTTCTTCCTGCCTGTGGCCCCCCCACCCTCTTCCTGACTCACTGAGCTCATTCACTCCAACAGGACTGCCCCTCCCAGCCCGAGTATACTGCTTCCCGTCCAGGTCACAGCCCCCAGTGACAGTCCTACAGAGTTCACAGCCCAGTCACACATGAGATTCATGTCTGCCTGACCCCTGTTTTCCCCTTCCATGGCGTGTACACCCCTTGAGGCAGGGACCAGGTCTGCTCTGGACCCTGTTGCGTGCTTAGCCCAGCAGAGGGCCTGGTGCATGGAGGTCTCGGCAAATACTTGTGGAGTTAATGTGGCCTTGGTAGCACATAGCGATGGCGATGGCCCTGCCAGGAGAGAGCAGGTAGGGTAGAGACCCACCCAGCCCTGGGTACCTAAATCAGTGTTTTCTGGAGATTGGCACTTGGGCCACCCCAGCACAATAACTAACATTTATTGAGCTCCTGCTTGGCACTGGGAACCCAGCCCTGTCTTCCAGCAGTGTTGAGTGGGACAGGGAGATGGGTGCCCTGGGGTTGGTATCAGGGTAGAAGGAAGCCCAGAGCAAGGGGTCGGGGCCTCTCTGGGTGGGCCAATGCCAGAACTGTGTTTTATAGATGTGGGCATTGGGGAAAAAGGGAGAACTGGGATTCCAGGCAAGGTCGCTCAGGTCTCTGCACCCTCTTTTCTGTTTATTTTTACCTCCTGGCATCTTCCTAGGATCCTAAGCAGGGGATGCCCAGCCAAGCAGGCCAGAAGGAGAAGACCCAGCCTCCCACCCAGGCTTCTGCCTGGACATAGATCCAGGAAAGCCATTCTCAGTCTTGCTGGGCCCAGATGTTGTGATCTGTCGGTGAGCTCAGCTTGCTCCAGCCCCCTCCTCCAGCCTCCAGGAGAGACTGGGAGGGTTCCCAGAGGATGGGAGGGCAGGGTGGGAGCCGAGAAAAGCTGCTTCCCTCACTCGGAGGAAACCCGCTGGTGCTTAGCGAGATTAAAACTATCACTCCTGACTGAATTGGCCTCTTCCACTGTTTTGCTAAATATTTAAAGACTCCTTATTAAAAGACTTACTGTCTTAAAAATGTCAGTTCTTCATCTGTCATGTCCTTCCTCTGGAGTGTGGCCTCAGGGCTGTACCCAAGCACCCCAGCGACAGACAACCATTGTCCTAGGACCCAAGATTGTCTCAAATTGTTTTTGATGACCTACTCTCTGCCTGGCACCATGGACTGCCCAGGTGTCTGGCAGCTCAGCTTGGATTTCTCTGGCCACAGTAGCTTCTGCAACATGATGGGCTGGTGCCAGCTCGACTGGTGTTGGGGAACACGGGGAGGAGGCAGGTCAGGCTGCAATGCATTGCTACAAAGTGGTCTGCCCAGCCCAGGGTTCTGTCTGCCATCCTCCTCCTCCCCGGGCACTGGGCTGGGCTGGAGGCAGATATGCTAAAGATGGCCCAGCTTAGGGAGGGAAGGACGGGGAAGTAGATCCTGGAGCTGCAGCAAGGTCTTGGCCCTGCTGTGATGGTGGACTGAGTAGAAGGTTGTAGGGGCACCAGGGAAGGGACATCTACTTCTGCCTGGGGGAATTAGGGCTGGATGAGAGAAGATTGTTAGGGTTAGGGTTAGAATTCGGTGTTTGAGCAGCACCATGAAGGATGAAAGCAAGTTCACTGGTCATAGAAACCCAGCTTTCCCCCAACCCTCCAAAAACAAAGAGAAACATGCAAAGACATAGAGGTTCAACGATTCATTCAGCAAACAGCTGAGCATCTACTGTATACCAAAAACCACACCAATCCATGAGAATACAGAAATGAGTGTGACATGTTCCTTACTCCTTGTGAAATTTGCAGCCTAGCAGGAGAGACAGACAAGAAACATCCCATGACATTGAATAAAATGTGCTATGATAGAAGCACGTTCCGGCTACCTCCATGGCACAGAGGAGGGAGTGATTACTTCTGTGCATCAGGTGGGAGGTGGGAAAGATGCCTTTGGGGGTTTGAAGGAACCCTGAACTTACTGGGAACGTGGAGTCACTTGGCATGGATTGGACTGACGGAGATGGAGGGAAGTGTCGATGAATGAGACCAGAGAAAGGGCTGAGAAGCAGGAGGGAAAGGTGTGGGAAAGAGAACCAGACCTCCTGGGATGGTCCAAGCAGAGATGGGTGGAGATCCATCTCTCTCCCATGGAGACTGAGGAAGGTCCCACAGAGGCGATGGCAGAGGCAGAGCTGGTGAGGAAGGGAAGGCCCAAGGGGGTGTGGATGGAGCCAGGTCTGAGAGGCTGGTCAGCCCAGGGCCCCCTACTGCCCATGGGGCTGATCGGAGGCTGGGGCTGGGGTGGCTGGCAGGGTGTGAGCAGCCAGGCAGAGCAAAACTACCCAACGTGACCCTGGACCTAGGGAGGGGCTCATCCTCGAGGGAGAAGGAGCGGTCCTGTGTCCCCTCCATGGTGGGAGGACTTAGGTGACCCCCAGGATGGGGGGCCCAAGGCCACCTGACACTGGAGGAGCTGGAGAGAAGGTGAGGACACTCAGGACAGGGCAGGGATGCACTTGGCCTTCAGTCACATCTACCCTCATGTTAGGAGACTCTGGCACTGGGTTTGAAGTCTTTCAGGAAGGTCTAAGGTCGCCTCCTAAGTGATGAAAATCTCAACCTGCTGCTACTACAAATGTCCAGGGCTGGAGAGGCTGAGGCTGGGAGATGTCACCTGATGTCAGCCTTGATTTGAGCAAATTCTCAGGGGGCAGGATGCTGTTGTGACCGGAGCTCCCAGACCCGGGTCCCACGGGTGTGGCCACAGATGCCTGGTGCGTCCTTGGGCAAGGCCATGGCTGCTCCAGGCCGCACCTTCCTCAGCTGGAAAACAAAGGAGCCGGGCTAGTGGGTGGACAATCCCAACAGGCCCTCTCAGCTCCAGACATTTTCCAACTCGACATATCTTCTACCCACCCACTCACCTTGCTGTCGGCAAGAGTTAAGTTTTAATGAGAAAAGAATTTCTCTCCAGAATACTGCGCATAATTAAAACTCTGCTGTGGAAAAAAAAGGACTAGCAAACACCGAGATTACTAGAGGAAGTGAAAATGTTAAAACACGACCCCCACTTTCCTCTCCCTATGACATGGATTATTAAGTCAGGTTTGAAAAAGTTCTTATTAAATATTTAAATATTTCATTAAATATTCATCATCTCAAAAATTGCTTCCTAACAGATCCTTAGGTAAATATAACAATATTTGATCACAAAAGCTGCTTGGCCTGACGAAGGCTCAGAAAGAGTGAGAATGGGGCTCCCGTCCCACAGTGCAGGGAATCCCGTCGCCAGGAGGCGCTGGGAGGCCAGGATGGGGACAGGCGCCTGGCCACAGCGAGGGCCTGGGTGGCCACAGGCTTGCCGAGATGAAGTGGCAGATGGGGCTCACGTGGCGTGACATGGTGCCATGGGGAGCAGGACCCGCCACGTGGGCCAGGCTCTGCTCCAGGAGTGGCACCTCTGCAGGGCTGTGAGGAAACCTCTCCCGCCAAAGGGGTGGCCTTTCAGCTTGTGCCATCCCAGTGTGTGCCATGTGTAGGGGGTAATGTGAAAGGGACCTTCTGTCAGACCAGCGTCTGAGCGGGACAGCCCTTGAAGTCCCTGAGGGGGCCGTGGAGGAGTGTCTGTCTGGGGCTCTGTGGAAACGTGCATATGGCCCCTCCGTGCCTTGCGAGGGCATCTGGTCTACCAAAGTGGGGTATATACAGCTTTCTGGGGCAGGCACTGGGTGGGGCGGATCCCCCGGGGCCCACCCATCATTTTTCCTACTTTCCAGGTACAGTACTGAGGTCTGCAGGGGACTTGATGTTTGGGCCAGGTCATTCTTTGTGGCGGGGGCTGTCCTGGGCACTGCAGAATGTACAGCGGGCACTAAATGCCCCGGTGGAGGGCACTGGCATACAGGAAAGGCACCTGGGGAGCACCTGGTGCACCTTGATGGCGGGTGCCGGCTGGACGGGGTGGAGGAGGAATGCGAGAATCAAGTCAGCTCGATGGTGGGGAGTCTGCCTTTGGCCTGAGGGGCTTTGAGCAGGGCACAGGTGGGTGGGGGAGCTGCTGAGCGCCAGGTCTGAGCCACTGCAGGGCCAGCCCCCAGCTCCCCACAGCATCTTCCCTGGAGGCCTCAGGGCCACACCCACACTGGACTCTCCCTCCTCAGCCCCCAGCCTCACCACTGCAGAGCCCCTATTGAAGCCTAGCGGTGGGGAACCATCCCTGAAGGCCCAGACTGAGGCTCTGTCTTTACCCCAGGCTTCCAGCCCCCATAGACCATCCCCAGTCCTGTCCCTTGGAGCTGCCATTCAATGCATCCTGGCTTTGTGGGGCACGTGGACCGTGCCAGGCTAGGGGGTGGAGACCTGGCTCTGCCACCTCTGCCTGGCACTCACTAGGGATGTGGAGCAGGTCCTGGGGCTCAGCCCCCAGTGAACAGCAAAGACTTGAACGGCCTTGCTATTGCCACGGGCCTCCCGACCCTGCCTGGGGGTTCTCTTGTTCACTTCCCTAACCTGGATGCAGCCCTTGGAGGGGAGGTACCCCATCATTTCCTGCCTTCTTGGGAGAAGGGTGGGGCTGGTGCTCCCCACAGAGGCCCCCATGCTGGGCTTGAGGGACCACCTCCTGCACCCCAGGCCAGACTCATTGCTGGGCAAGGTAGAGCCTGTTCTCTGCTTTTCACAGAGGCTTGCCTGCAGAGAAACTAAGCTCTTTGCCAGGAGAGTAATAACTCCAGGTTTGCACCCTGGTCAGTCTGCCCCCAGAGCCCATGCTCTGAAGCAGGCTCCCAGTGAATACCTCGCAGATTGCGGATGCCCCCCTGCCACCCCTCATTCCTCCCCCTGGCTTTAGCCCTGGGGCTTTGCTAAGCAGAGAGGGGGTCTAGGGGCCCAAGCCTAGGCCTCCCGCCTTCCCTGGGCAAATTCTGGGGCCATACAGACTGATGGGCTCCCCTCGCCACCAGCAGGCACAGGCATGGGGGAGGCTCTCCATGCAGAATCCTAACGAATGACACCTGCTGCAAGTGGTGCCACCTCAGGCTCCTGGGCCAACAGGAAGGCCTGAAATCTATGCTTCAGTGGCTCTGGAACACGTCTGAGCCTGTCTGCAGGAAGGACCATCTGCCAGGAGAGAACTGGCCTCCAGGCGGCGGCTCAGCTGAGGCCCCTTGCAGAGATGCTCTGCTCTGTGCCCAGGCTGGGAGCTGGGCAGGAGCCAGGCCTCTTTGGGGGTGGGGACTGTCTTAGTCCATTTGGGCTGCTGTAACAAAATGTGCAAACCAGGTGGCTTATACGAAGACAGAAATTTATTTCTCATAAAATAAAAGGAGGCCGGGGAGTCCAAGATCAAGATGCAGGCAGATCCAGTGTCTGGTGAGGGCACCTTGTCACCGTGAACTCACCTGGTAGAAGGGGTGAGGGGTCTCCCTCTGTTCTCTTTTACAAGGGCGCTAATCCCATTCCTGAAGGCTCTGTCCCTGTGACCTAGTCATTCCCCAAAGTCCCCACCTCCTAATACCATCCTCTTGGGGGCGAAGATTCAACACATGGCTCTGCGGGGATACAGCGCTCAGACCGTGGCAGGCCTCTGGGGGCCGCCTGCTTGTCTCACGGAGCCGCCAGGCTGCTTTGCACACGCAGATGGGAAAGGGCTCCCAGGGACAGAAGCAAACTGTTTCCCAACACAGACAATAACCTGTTGTTAATATGGACACCAATATGGCCCATCTGGGCACTATGGGGTGGGGACCAGGGCGGGGTCTAGAGGCGCAGGACCAAGGCAGGGAGCCACTGCTGAGTAGGAAAGATGGTGGTTTGCACCTGTTTAAGTAAAACAGCTGCAAAGAGGCTGACCCTGTGTGGCTGTGTTGAGAGGGGACAGAGGCCGGGACCCTCATCAGGGTAGGGCTGGGGCTTCTCAACCGAAGCTGTACCCAACACGGTGCCCATGGCGGCCGAGGAGCATTTTTCTGACATGGGGTCCCTGACTCTGCTCAGAAGCAGCCCAGGACCCCCAGGCAAGGCAGACAGTTTCCTGAGGCAGTGGGCAGGGGTGCTGGGAGCAGGTGGGAGCTGGAAGCCACAGCCCATGGGTCCTTCCTTTCCAAGGGCCTCAGCCACTTCCCCTAGGAAGTAGGGATAAGCATATACTAGACTCTTTGCCCAAAGCACCCCGGGGGAGAAAGGCCTCGGATGCCACACTCTACAATGGGAGCAGGGGGCTCGGGGCAGGAGGGAGCAATGGGGCTGGGTTCAAGTTCTGGCCCTGCCATTATTTCACCCTAAGGCCTGGTGTTCTGCTTGGGAAGATGGGGCCAAGGGTGAAGCCCCCTGACTAGCCCAGTGGGGACATGGCCCCCTCATCCCCTCGGCACCAACAAGGACCTCGGGCACCAACTTGGGAGGCCACAGTCCAGCAAGCCCTGCATCTGAACCCCTGTCCTGAGCCCCTCCAAGGCTCGGATGGGCCATCCCTACAGTGGGCATGTTAACTCCCTCCTTAAAGCTTGTTGGGCACCCACCCTCACTCTTGGTTCTTCCAGCAGCCAGCCTACGAGGACACTTCCTTAGGCAGCGGTTCCCAGAGACACAGCCCAGTGGGACAACTTGCATAGACGTCTTAAAACATCCAGAACACAGAAAGTGTGGTGTCAGCAAGGCACTTCTGCCATGAGTGACAGCAGGAGGGAAGGCAGCCCCTGCCACCTCGGCCTACCTCTGGTGCGGGAGGTGGGGAGGGAGGGCCCAGATGCAGAACTGGAGGCAGGTGGGATTGAATTACCCACAGGTTCCCCGGGGCTGCAGGCCCCATCACCCCACCTCTCTGCCTGCAAGATTCAATACCGCCCCGCTCAGGTTAGCAGCATATTGGATTCCAACGCGTCATATTTTAACATTGCCGAATAGTTGCAGGCGACAGAAAACCTGTTTCTTTCCCATTTTATACATCCAGGAAATTTGTACCACATGCAGCCTGCATGTCATTACACACTTTAAAATACTGTGTTCTCTCTTTCTGGAGCCTACAGACCCATCACAAGGCAGATGAAATGCAGGACCAAGGGCGAGGGCCCCTCCTGTGGGGCAGAGGAGCAGCTAAATGCAGGGTGCCCCCACCTGCACCCCCGGGGCTCCTCCTGGAGGCTGCAGGACCATCTGTTATTTCCCGGATGGTGAAGGCGCTGGCTCAGGAGGAGCAGGTGCAATTACAGAGACCAGGCAAGGCGCTGCTGTAGCAGATGCAGGATCCGCAGCCAGACTTCAGTACACGTTGCCAGGCCCCCAGAACCCCCACTCCCATTGCACTTAGGTTCCAGGTCCCCGAACCTCCTGCCCTGCTCCATTAAAGCACTGGGCCAGTCCTGCCCCCTGTGCCTGGCTCAGTCGAGCGCCACTGGCATTATGTCCTCATCTGCAGACGGTGCCTCTCACTGGGGAGCTGCTCAGAACTTACGGGGAGGGGTTCAAAAGCAGGTTTCCAGGGCTCCAGTTTAGGGTGCAGAGTTGCAGCTGCCCAGAGCCCAGGGCAGCTCAGCCCCCAGGTTCTACCCTGCACAGGGACCTCCTTCCCACAGGGGTTACAGCCTGAGGAAGGTCTCGACTCTGCCCTGGGATGGGGGATGAGTCAGCTCGGCTCCGTCCCTGCTCACAGAAGCTGAGCCACCTTTCCTCATTTGGACGTTGGCCTCAGGAGCTTTTCCAGACATTCACTGTGTACAGGGTGCTGTGGCAGGTTGGGGAGTTGGAGAGGAACACGCAGCCCCATGAAGATGGGGAGGGAGAGCTCCCTCTTCATTCAACAAACCGGCACTGTGCGCACTCTCCACAGCGGCCTGGGGCTGGGGGCTGAGCTGAGGCAGAGCCTTGGACACAGAGCTGCAGAGGGACAGGTCACCACCAGCCCACCCAGAAAGGCTCTTCAGTTCTATGCCCTCAGCTCTCCTGGTTTCCTCCAAGCTGGGTCTCAACAACACACCATTATTCAGCAGCCCCTCCAGGCCAGGTGTGCGGACCCGGAGACCCGTGTGGGTGCCAGGCGCTCAGCAGAGCGGAAAGCGCCCATGAGGAGGGAAGGACAGTCCCACTGGGAAGCTGAGCCCCCTCAGAAACTGACCATGGAGAGGACCCCAGGGGCAGGCAGCTACCACCGCCCGCTCGCAGACCTGAGCCCCAGGGGCAGAACCTGCTGTTTCCAGGTCCCCATTGAATCCCAGCACCTGGAATGGGGCCTGGTACATAATAAGTGCTCAGCAAATTCAAGTCAGTTGAACGGGTGGACTCACAGACGGGCCTGACTCTCCCCAGGCCCCGTCTGCCCTGGGGAGTGCTTGCCTGCTGAGGCAGCCTCTCTAGGGACCGGGCAGGGTGAGGTTCCTGTCCCTTGTCTGTGCCTGGGCCACATTTTCTTTTTTTTGTTTGTTTTAACTGAGGTCAAATTCACATAACGTAAAATTAACCTTTTAAAAGTAAGCAATGCAGCAGCATTAAGTACATTCACGATGTTGTGCAACCATCACCGCTATCTAGTTCCAAAACATTTTCACCACCCCAAAGGAAATTCCCCACCCAGTAGCAGTGCCCCCGTTGTCCCCCAACGCCTTCCCCTGGTAACCACCAAGCTGCCCTCTGACTCTATGGATTTACCTATTCCGGGTATTTGTGTGGGCTGGATCACGTGGTAGGTGACCTTTGTGTCTAGCTTCTGCAGCTAGTGCAGTGTTTCCGAGGCTCATCCGTGTTGTAGCCTGTGGCAGTACTGGATCCTTTCGATGGATGAATATTCCATTGTGTGGATGGCCCATGTGTCTGTCCGTTCCTCTGATGACTGACATGCGCTGCTCTGGACACGTGTGTGTGTGTGTGTGTGTACACCTGTGTGAGTCAGTGTTTAGTTCTTTTGGGCACATATCTAGAAGTGGAATTACTGGGTCCTGTGGTCATTCTATGTTTAAATTTTTAAGGGATGGGCACGTTTTCTCTGCAAAGATCAAGAGGTTTTTGAATAGCCTTCCAGTTGGCCAGCGCTACTGGGCTCCGAGGAAACAGATGTGAAATAAAACCCCATCCCTGCCTCCTGGGAAGTCCTAGTCTGGTCTGCTGAGACAGGCAGGCTCCTAGGAGAAGCTTCAGTTAGGTCGTGCTCCTGGCAGCTTTTTGAGCTAGCTTTGGTTCTTGAAGCACAGATCATGTCCACGGTGGCCCAGGTTCCCTGGACTGGGAGGTTCATGGAGGAAGCTAACGAGAAAGCCTGTGGCCGAGTGAGCCACATGGAGGTGACTGTGGCCTTGGGCAGGTCCCACCCCACCCCCACCCCATACCTCCCCCTTATCTGCAGAGCCAGGGCTGGGCCTGACGGCTTCCAGTGGCCTGTCCAGGTGCCACGCTCCTGGGCCCCAAGTGCAGGAACCACTAGCCAGAAAGGAAGCTCTGCCGTAGACACTTCCGGCCTTTCCACAGAGAAGGCAGCCCTTTCAGCATTTTACATACGGATGAACTATTTCTGGGCATTGTGTTGAGAACCCAGGCACTGAGGCAAATAGACCTTCCCCACCTGGCCCAAGTCCTAGGGAGTGGCTGGCCCTGCAGGGACACTCCTGGTGGGGTAGGAGGGGGGCTGTCACAAAGGCGTCTCAGGTATGAGGGCCACGCTCTGGCCAGCAGGCTGGTCCAGTCGGCCTGCCCTGCTCTCCCCAGAGCTGTGTCCCTGAGGGCATTGCTGGCTCTTTCCTTCTTTCTATCCATGTTTTAGCAGGCAGGGCTCCTGAGTCCTCGGCAGCTGCTGCTCATTTTAAAACAGCCCTGGCTGCTTGAGGAAGCTGGGGAAAGAGGAAGGGCCAGAGGCCAGCCTGCCCTCACCTAGCTGGGGTATCAGGAATATAACAATCTCGAGGTGGGCGGGCGGGTGACGTCGTGCCTGGGTCTGGGGAAACTGAGGAGGCTTGTGTTTACCGAAGAGCCCCTACGTGCCCATCGCTGAAAACATACTGCCATTTCGTCCAGCAAACCTGCACAATCGGGGTCATCTCCATCCCCTTTCTACTAACTAGGATGCTGACATTCAGAGAGACCAAGTCCCTCACCCATGGTCATTAGCGCTGCCAAGACGTGCAGGCGAGTTCCAAACCCAGGTCTGGCTCGATGCCCACACCTCCCCTGGGATCCTGGCCTCCCGCTGGGCATCAGGCATCCCTGGCTGGTCAGGACAGATGAGGAGGGCCCCATCCCCCATTCAGTTCTTTCCTGCTGAAGCTGTCTGTCGCCAGACAGCAGCACTGAGCAGAAGGCCTTGGCCAGCTGGGTCTGAGGGCACAGAGCTCCCTGGGGACATTGCCTCTTCCTGCTGCTCTTGCTGTGAGGGCGAGTTCCCTGCATTTCAGGAAGGAGGTCCAGGATCACAGGCGCACAGCCCTTCTTCCTGCTAAACCACCACTGCTCTTGGTAGCAGTTAAGTGTCACTATTATTATTATTATCATTATTACTTCCATTCTACAGATGAGGAAATCAAGGCTCAGCAAGACTGAGCGATTCAGCTCAGGCTCCTACCCCTACTAGGTGCCGCCAGAGCCTCCCGGGTCAAGCGTGCTGGGGGCCCTTGCAGGCACCCAGAGCAGGCGCGGTGGGAGTGGGCGGCCACAGTGTGTGAAGCACTTCGGTTCCCAGGAAGGAAGCACTCAGCGCGTCCTAGGACGAGACCTGTTGCTGGTCCTCAAGTCTCTCTTTGGCAGGAGCCACAGCTTGGCGCGATTCTGTTCGTGTGCGTTTCTGACACTGGCTCCCGGATCGATGGCCTGACCCTGGGGGTGCTCCCTCCCCAGAAGGCTCTGCCCTGCTGGCTCTTCTCTGTTGTAGAGATGTTTTTGTGAACTTGAGAAAAGATTGGGAAAAGGCCGATTCCCTCTGTTCAGCCCATTAATTCTGCATGTTCAGGCCCGAATTAACCTTGGCAAGCCTTGGAGAGGAGAGAGTAATTCTAACCTTAAAAATCTGCTGATTAAAGCTGGTTTCAGGAATTCGACTTCACTTAATGTCCTGGCAGGGAGCCCAGCCTCACATTAACATAGCCACAGACTGAGCCTGGCGTTTCCCTCCACCTTCCTAATAAACAAAACCCCATTGCCTATTTTAAGCAAGAATTCCTTCACAGACGCTGCAGCCTGTGTGTTGAAGGCTACCTGGCCGGTGTTGGCGTCGCAGTGCCTGGATGGGGTGGCCTGGGGAGGGGAAGTCCAGCAGGCTCTGGAGCAGAGCTATCATCACAGCCGGGAGTTCTGGGCAGCCCCACCCCGCGTCCGTCCGCCTGCAGGAGACAGGCTGATTTCCAGGCAGCACTTCTCCCTCCATGCCATCCTGGATGGCCTCTGGGGCTAGGGGTGCTGGGGGAGGGACAGACGGGCTCCCCCTCTATGTCTGCTCCTGGGCAGGAGGAGAGGAGGAGTCAGGAAAAGGGCAGTGAAGACTCTGGGCACCAGAGGGCGCAGTCCTCGCCTTCTTAGGAGGCTCAGTGTCACCCTTGGTCATCCCTCAGGCTGAAATGCACAAAGTCAGCCTAATGGGCTGTTGGCACCAGACCAGAGCTACTTGTGGGAGTCCATGCGAGAATCCCGGCACCTAATGGGGGTGCCTGGTAGAAGGTGAAGGGAGGAGCTTCCTACCATTGGAGGGAGGAAGGATGGGTGGAGGAAGGGAGAAGGGGAGAGTGGAGGAAGGCGGGCCGTCTCAGTGTAACCCATGTTCAAGATCAACTCCAGCCACTTGGCAGGGCTCCAAGGAACAGGTCTCTGCAATACAGTTTGATGAGAGAAAGGCAATTTCATTTTATGTATTATTTATGCCCAGCACTTTTAGGAAGTGTTTGAGATAGAAACAGCACAGATATAGTGAAATAGGCTAAAAGAACAAGAACCTGCGGGTGGGAGATAACTGCACAAAAATATACACGTGCACACTGAGGGTGGTTCCTGCTGGTGGCAGGATGGCAGAGCCAAGCTACCTGGCACTCCCAGCGCAGAGAGAGAGAATGTCCCTCATCCGGGCCCATGGGTCAGGACAGATATCTGAGACACAGAGGACACTGGTCTCCAACACCTGCTTGGCTGGGCTGGCACAGGTCAAAGGACCAGGCTGCTGGGTTCCCTCAAAGCTGTTAGGCTAGTCTGGGGGTGGCAGGGGCCCACGTGGGCCTACCTGAGGGTCCCGAGAGGCAGGAACACCAGCTGAGGACAGCCAGGTGCTTGGGTTGACCCCAAGCAGAGAGAGCCGGAGCTGGCGGGAACAGCCCGCGTGGAGCGAGACCACGAGAGCTGAGTGCCGCCGTGGCCTCCCGCCCACCCTCCTGGCCTTGACTTGAGATTCATGACTCGGATCACCTCCCTCTCTAAATCTAAATTTACCTTATTATCAACTTTTAGCTATTATTCCGTTTTATGCCCATTAATTTATTAATCTTGGAACTCCCCAGAAACAATAAAGCTGAAGCTCTGGGGATTTTATTTATATCTTTAAACATGATTTTTATACCTTTTTATCTAAAAGTTCATTTAATTTTTATTGCCCTCCTCACTCATGTCGTCGTTAGGCCAGCGGCCGTGTTATTTAGACGGGTTTCTCCGAGTTTCCCAGGGAGGCACCGGCTGAGGGGAGGCAGGCGGAGCAGAGGCGCAGGCACCAGCGTGGGGTGGCGGGTTAGTGATGCTGCTTAGCAGTGACCCTGGAACAAGGCCAGCATGTCCCCCAGGCCCTTTCCAAAGGGCTCACTGTTCCCCTTGACTCTTGCCTCTGCTCATATTTCCTCTTAGGTCCCCTCCCAGCCCCTGAAAGGGCCTGTGCTGTAAAGGTGATCTAGAACTTTCTTTGGAGAGGTTGGGGGAGCCTCCCGCTTCAGAACCAGCATCCCTCTCTCCACGATCCCCCTTGCAGGGTTTCTCATCACTGCACCTAATCCAGACTGGGGGAAGAGCCTCTTCCTTCCCCCAGTCCAGAGCCCACCTGTCCTCCCTCCCTTCAGAGCCCCTGCCTGGGTGGTTCCTTGGCTGTCCCTGCCTGCCCAGAGTGCACCCCTTCCTCTGAGCTCTTGCTGATGCAGGTGCCACGAGTCTCTCCTATCTCCAGGAGCCGGGGGCCCATAGGCACTTTCTGCAGGGGCTGGGGTGGAGCATGCACCATCCCTGGCCTGCCTGGCACTGCCTGGTTCTCCTGTCTCTGTCCTTCGCACGCTTCCCGACTAGGGGAGGCGGGAGACAGAGAGGGGGGCTGCCAGCCTTGCAAACTTTGCTGGCCCTGCTGGTTTCTGTCTGCCCCTAGATTTCCTCCACCTTGGAGGACCCAATCTTCACAGCCAGGCTGGGCTACCTGGTCCCATGTGTCTCTCCAGCATGTGCACCAGGCCTTCTGCCCAGGGAGATGGGGCTGAACACCTGGAGGCTTTGGAGGCTGAGGGACCAGAGCTCAGATTCTAGCTCTGACGTGCCCCTGTGACCTTGGCCAAGGAAGGTCTTGACACCTGAGCTTGACACAGCTCCTATGTCTGTAGAGGGATCCATACTGCCCCTCCTTCAAGGATGGCAGAGAGGTCTCCAGCAGAGCCATCCTCCCTGTCCTCTTTGGTCCTCTACAGCAACAGGCACAGGCACTTATTAATTGGCAAAAAGACCTATTTACCATGATGGAAGGGCAGGGCTGGCCAGCATGCCAGGCTGAGGGGTAGCTACTTTCCTGGGGAGCCCTGGAGAATGAATTTTTGGGAGCCTGCTCACCCGTGCCCAGAGCAGTCCCCCAAGAAAGTGCAGTGCTCAAGGGCTGTAGCCAAGGGAGGCTCTGGTCCCACTGGGGCAGCCTGGGCCTGGGCTGTGGCTGACACCTGCCTGCATGACCCAAAGGCATCTGGGTTTGAGGGGTCCAGGCCAGCCCCCTTGCTGTCTGGCATCTGTGCCCTGGCATAGCAGGGCCACAGCTCAACCTGCTTTGGGAGCTACCACTGCCTGTTGTCTTAGGAGAGGGGCCGGGCTAGAGCCCTGGTCGATGATGATCTAATATTCCAAATCTCTGCTGTCACCTAGCCCTGGAGGCCAAACCAGACTGCAATCCATTTAGCTCAAACTCATTTTACAGCAGTTCACTATTTAACAAGTTCTGGGGCCTAGTGCTTTTGTAGGCAGCATGCAAATTGAATCATTTGGTCTAATCTTAGATTAATACAAACCAAATCCTTCAGCGAGGACGGTCTGGGAGCAGCCCCGGTACTTCCTCCCTTTGTCTCTGATGAGGATGGGCCCTGTGGAAGACTAACTGTCAGCCCACAGTGGGAGTCTGGGCCAGGCTCTGAGGGATGGCACGCTAGGCAGGAAGGAGCAAAGGGTTTGGGCCAGACAAGGCCCAGTTTGAATCCTTTGCCTATTCCTAGCTGTGTGACCTTGGACAAAGTGCTCAGCCTCTCCGGGCCTTGGTCTTCCCTGCTGATGCCCCATGCAGAGTGGTTGTGCAACCTGAGAACGAGGTGGGAGGAGCCCTGCAGTCGTGTCTGCTGCTTGTCCATACACAGGATCTTCCCAAGACCTCCCCGAGGCTTTTTTGGCTTTCAGGGTGCCCTGGGGCACAGTGGGGCTGCTTGTACCTCCTGTGCCTTGTTATGGCTGCAGCTGGTTTAGGGAGATCTGGAAGGTGCTGGAAGGTTTTCACTCCCACTCACTCTTTGATGCCCCTATTTCTTCCTGGGATGTCAAGCAATTGAGAAGAATGGAGCCACATTTTACCGCATTCCGTGAGCCTGACGGCTCTGTCCACAGTAGACACCAGCACACTCGAACCCCTGCTCCTGCGAACAGGCCCTCTCTGAGGCCCTGGGAGAACTGCTCAGGTGCCTTCCTGCCCCTGATAGTTCCCGGGCTGGGCTCACAGCCCAGGTGGGTCAGAGTCCCTCCCTAGTGCCGTTATCCCAAATCTGGAAGAGAGAGACTTTCCTTCCTCATGGGTCACAACAGGCAGGTCACAGCTGCCACATAAAGTCAGCCCCACTGTAACAGGAGAGGACTGAAATGCGAGATGGAGAGAGAGGAGGGAGAGGCGGGCAGAGGTGGCGGGGCCAGAGCCAGAGTTCTAGCCAAGAGCCTGCACTTGGCCCGTCAGTGCTCGGAGTGACCCAGAGTCCTTCCTGCAACTCTGCTTCGACACAGAGTCCGGGCCAGTAGAGAAGGGCAGGGCCATAAAAATCACAGGCCTTTGCTTCAAACACAGGCCATCTGCCGGCCGCTCATCACAGGTCCCCGGGGGGAGATTCTGCAGAACAGCCTGTGAGTCGCGGGCCCGGCCCCCGGCTTCCTCCTGTGTGCAGGATTCAGATGAGAAAGTTGGGGAGGGGCCACCCCAAACCCAGGCCAGTCCCCAGTCAGCGTTCCTGTCTTGTCCACCTGGCCTGGTCTGTTCCACGTGTTATCTGCCTGGCCATCACAAATGCTGCGTCCTCCCAGGTGACTATGCTGACCTTCAGAATGACAAAGGGCTTCTTCCCTCCGAGGGCTGTACATGCCCCATCTTGGGTCCTTGTGCCCAGCATCGGGGCTGCTTGACCTGGTCCTGTTGGCTGGCTTAGAGGCTAAGGGGGCCTGGAGGACCAGGGATCAAGACATGCCCAGGGCTGCAGTGAGAACCTGCTCACGTGAGATCTAGTTCCATTCTTCCTGGTGCATCTGAGCCAAGGCCCAGCCCAGCGGGGGCACCTCTGGGAGGGTGCAGCTGCATCTCACCCACCGCCCCACCCGTCGTCATCATCCTGCCAGGGCAGGATTAAACCGTCATCTTCCAGGTGGGCTTTCCTTCCCCGTCTATGATTTCCTTTTCTTCCTTCACCTTTAAACCCATGACACATTTTAAAAACTGTTCTTCTTTGTACCGTGTGCATTGGACACCAGCAAGGGAGATAAACCAAGCACCTGAAAATCTATGTTCACTCTGACTGGCTTGGTGTAAACAGTGGGAGAGAGTTGACCCCGTGGAGCCCTGTGGCGTGGCCACCACAACAAGCCTAACCCAGCTCCCAAGCCCCACCATTGGTGGCCTGGCTGCTGGGGCTGGGGCAGGACTGTGTGCTAAGGAGGTGGCAGAGGGACCCCCATCCATTATAGATGCAGATTTGCTGGTAAATACCTAAGTCTAAGGAGCCAGCAGGTATCATCCCTGCATTAGAGAAGGTTTTGGGGGGGGGGGTGGCTGGGGAGACGAGTATCTCCCTCGCAGGCACAGAGGCTCTGGGACATCCCACTGATTGATTCAGGCTGGGCGGGTAGAGTAACAAGTAACAACCTTCGAATGTTCCGGCTCTCCACAGCCTCTTCCCCTAGAGCCCTGACTCCCCCAAATCCGGGCCCCTGGGGTCCTGAGCGCCAAGTCTCTTGGCCAAACATCTCTGAATTGGATCCTAGCTTGTGTTCTCTAGAGGAGGCATGCCCAGTAGAACTTTCTGTGCTGATGGAATGTTCGGTGCTGTCCAACATGGTAGCTACTGGCCATATGCAGCTGTTGAGCACTTGAAATGGGGCTCGCATGACTGAGGAATGGAAGCTTTAATTTTATTTCATTTTACTGCATTTAAATTTGGACTTGAACAGCCACGTGGCTAGTGGCCACCGAGTTGGATAATGCAGCTTTAAAGAGACCTGTTCAGCAACACCAGGGATGGATTTTCCAGCCATCCATGAAATTAGAGGCTGGGCTCACACGTTCCCAGGGTGGGACATCGACAGCAAGCCATTGGCTTTTGGGGGGGTCCCTGCCGCCTGTGGGCAGTGGGCCCAAGAAAACAGTGTGAAAGGGCCTTCCCCAGAGAGACCACCTCTTGGGAGGACAAGGCTGCAAGGGCATCTTGCTCTTCCACGGGAAGAGGGCCCTGCGTGCTCATACTCAGGACCAGGAAACAAACATCCTAAATGAAGCACAGTTCGTAAGACTTGCTCAACACCTTGTGTGCGTGTTGCACACGCAGTCTGTGGTTGCCCACGTGCCTGGGCCTTGCTCTCCTTTCTTGCCCTGCTTGGATATCTACGTCGTGTGGAAATCAAGCAAAGTTTACTGAGCACCTGTTACGTGAAAATCATGGTGGGGAACTTTAAAAAGGACTATGTAATTGATACTTTTCCCAATCTGACAGGTGGCCCATATCTGGCCCACCACCTGTTTTTGAATAGCCCGTGAAGTGAGAATGGTTTTTACATTTTTTTAATAGTTGAAAAAAATCAAAAGAATAATAATATGCATGCCATGTGAAAATCATGTAAAAATTCAAGTCTCTGTGTCTATGATAAAGTTTTATTGGTACTTGGCCACATCCATCATTGCCCATCATTGGAGGCTGCTTTGGGCCCGCAAGGGCAGAGGTGAGCGGTGGCCACCAAGGCCGTCTGACTCCAAAGCTGAACGTCTCTGCAATCTGGCCCTTGACGGAAAGCCTGCCGGCCCCTGCGATGGTACAGCCACAGTGCAGGGGTGAGAAGGGAATGATGATGACAGTGCATGTAATACCCCCTCCCCCGCTGTCCCACGGCACCCACTCCCCCTCTGACTCCCAGGCCACCAGGTGGGGTGACCTCGTCGGGGTGGGGGGGCGGAGCTGAGCTGGAGCCAGGTCTGCAGAGGCAGCAGGGGCCATCCTGGCAAGCAGCGCAGCGTGAGGCACAGCCTGGAGGCTGGGGGCCCGAGGCCTGCCTGGGCCCATGAGTCAGCCTGAGTGGGGCACTGGGGGGCTGCACCGTGGCCTGCCTGGTTGTCGGCCCCCTCTGCTCTCCAGGGCACTGTGCCCTAAGCCCACAGTGCTCAGGCTGCCTTGGGTAGGTTGCTGGGTCCTCTCCTGGCTCTCCCCAGGGACAGCAGGAGGTGGAAGGGAAGGGCTGGAGGGTGTGTGTGCATCAGAGACAGAGAGGGAGAGACAAGGAGAGACAGAGATAGAGACAGAGAGATAGAGACAGAGGAACAGAGACTGAAAAAGTGAGAGAGGGAATTGGCCGTATCGGAAGAAGGCACTGAGAGCTGGGCAGGAAGGGAAGTGCCGGTTGTATCCTGACCTCCCACCAATAAAGCAGATGCCCCCTTGTTTGGCCCACTGAGGCTGTTGGTGTCAAATCTTGACAGACTGTCTCCAGTCCCCAGTCCCCTCCGTGGCAGCCCAGCCCATCGTGGAGAGACCCATTTGAGGAACTCCATAGCCGAGGCTCCCAAAGGGACGTCACTTTCTTTGTGTGAAGCATGCCCTTTGAACTGAAGGGAGCTCCTGTTTGCTATTGGTTTTCCCTGTAATGTCATCTTTCTTTTCTGTTAAAAAAAAAACGAAACATAGTGCCATGAAAGCAATTTTGAGTATTTACAGAAAAATTCTTCTTTGCTCAACTGCCATGTTAAAGGGAAGCTGTCAGGCCTTAATTGCCCAAATATAACTAATCTGAAGGCTGCTTTCATCTGAAGGGTGAAGTTCTCTCGGGTTTCCTATAAATGTCTAGTGGCTCACGCCTGTCATCCTAGCACTCTGGGAGGCTGAGGCGGGAGGATCACTTGAAACCAGGAGTTGGAGACCAGCCTGAGCAAGAGTGAGACCCCATCTCTACTAAAAATAGAAAAATTAGCTAGGTGGGGTGGTGCATGCCTGTAATCTCAGGTACTCAGGAGGCTGAGGCAGGAGGATTGCTTGAGCCCAGCAGTGTGAGGTTGCAGTGAGCTATGATGATGCCACTGCACTCTACCCAGGGTGACAGAGTGAGACTGTCTCAAAAAAAACCCAAAAAAGTCTAATTGCTTCTTTTTCCTCTTTCTTTGTACATGCAGAAACAAGGGAACCCACCCACGTGTTCCCACACCCCCCAAGTGCTTGCACATAGAACTCACACTCAAAAGCACATGGATTTTTCCATGAGCCCTGGAATGTGGCTCTCCCTCCAACCACGTCATGGCCCCAGATGAAAAGCTTAATCCAGGGACCCCCCAGGGGACCCCAAGAATCTGATCAGAAGGCACCAGGAGTTTGTACAACACAAGTCGTTACAGACAAACTTGATTGCTTTTTTGATCAGTGGGTGCAGGGAATGGATTTGATACGCTGCCTCATGAAATACTGTGCAATTAATCCCCAATTGGCTGGGTAATGACATTGTCGTGTGGACTGGAATCCAGTGAAAGGACTGCAAAGTAGGGTTGGTGGCAGGGCAGGGCCATGGGGCAATGAAAAGGGAGAGGGCTGGGGGGCCCACGGGAGGCAGGCCAGTCGCATACACGCCGAGAAGGGCTGGCTGCTCTGTGTGTTGCCAAGTCCATACCTGCTCCGTCTGCCTGAAAAGGCTCTGCATTACAGAAACCAGGCTGAGTATGCCATCCGCTCCTGGGCCTCTTGGCCTCCCAGTTGGCTTCCAACACCGTCCCTACGTTGCTGATGCCCAGGCTGCTGTTTCCAGCCCAGCCCGAGCACCAGATCTCTGCAACTTGCTTCACTCTGTGTGTTTCCACTTGGATGCCTTAGAGCTCCTCAAAGTCACCAAGTGGAAATCTGAAATCAGCCTTCCCCTCCAGCCTGCTGCAAGGGACCACCATGTACCCACCTGTCTAGCCAGAAAGCTGGGTGTGATCCTTACCCCTGGCAAATGTGTTCTTTGCCCTCCATCCTCACTGCCACTGCTGCCATCCCAGCCCCAACATGCCACCCAGAATCACAGGACCACTTCCTCTAGACAGGTCCTCATGCCCCAGTCTTCCTCGGCACCTGTCCCTTGGTCTGGGCCACAATGCTGCCACAGTGAGCTTCCACAAATGCAAATGTGGTCATGACATCACTTTGTTCCCCACTGCTCCAGGGTAAAGCCAGTCTCCTTGCTGTGACCTTTTGTGATCTGACCCTTTTTAACATCCCTGTGCACTTTACACTCTAATCCATCTACACGTTTTTATAGTTCCTAGCCCACTCTCTGTCCCCCTCTTGTCCTCCTCTGTGTGCTTTTCCTGCTACTGGACATACTCTCTCCCCTGGGCCGTGCCTGCTCAAGCCTTGGCAGCCTCCTCGGACTCCCCTCTCCCACGTGCTCCAGTGACAGTAACTGATGTGGTTGCACATGGATCCAGGGACTGTCTTAAGCATCCCATTGCCACATCAGGTCTCAGCCCTCACAGCCACCCTAAAAGAAAGTATTAGGATTGTACCCATTTTATAGCCTGGAAGGACAAGGACCCTCTGAGCTCTAAACCATGTCTCCCACCCCAAGCAAGATCCACCTCTCTGTGAGCCCTTCCGTGGGAGCAGATTACTATAAGCCTCTTTCCCTACAGGGACAGCAGACCAGCCACTCCACACAAGTCCCCTTTCCTTGAAACTGAAGCTTGACCCTTTAAGCCTAAATGTAGAGCCGTTTGTCAGGGTCGTTTTCTAGTATGTATTAGAAGTCCTTAGCTTTCAGGGTGCCACAAGCAAAAGTTAAATACTGACTGTCCCCTGAGTCCTTCCTTGCACCAGGCTATAGCGACGTGTGTCTTGGGGCTGCCAGGGTGGGAGAATGGGGCCATTTTCTTTCCAAAAGTCGAAGGCTCCCTGCTCTCAGGAGCCCCCAGCCCGGGAAGTCAGACGGGTAAATAAACCACAGGGCTAACCCAGCGTGCTGAGCAAGGCAGCATGGGAAGGAGTGCAATGTCCTCGGGCCACTCAAGTGCGTGGGGCTCTTGGCGTAGCTTTTTCCTTTCCTCCCCTGGTGCCATTTGTCACAATTTGCGCTTGTCAGGGGTCAGCCTCTAGCCACAGTCGCCTCCCCTCCCGCCTTTCTGAAATTACGCTTCTCATCGGAGACCAGAGACATGGGATCACCATGGTGGCCAGAGGAATATCTAAAAATAGAGCAGCTAGGTTCCGAGTGAGGTCCCAAGGGTTCCTCTGATTAGAATGCATGAGCCTTGATGTAGAAACAGCGGTTTTTCTTTTTAACTCCACTTTGCTTATGGGATTGTTCTGGGCGGTTTGGGGAGGCCAGGTTGCCAGTGACAGAGGTATAGGAATGGTTCCAGGGAAAGCAGACCCGTGCTTTCTCCTTCCTTCCTACTTTCACAGAGGGGATGGAGTAGGGGTTTGGCAAAATCTCGCCGACTCCTGACTGCGGGATCCAGGGTGCTGGAGCACTGAAGACAGGCAGGCAGCGAATTGCATGGGAAACAATGGTGAAAATCAGCCATGGTCCTTCCGAGTACGAGAAAAGGCAGTGGACAGAGAACGAGACAGGCGAAGAGAGCAGGTGGCTGCAAAGAACTAAGAGGACTAAAGTGAGGGAAAGAGCAGGTGGAGCCTTTGGTTTCAAAGGACAAGAGAAATATCTCCCGATGAATCCCGT
This sequence comes from Lepilemur ruficaudatus, assembly GCA_963574885.1. Classification (NCBI taxonomy): domain Eukaryota; kingdom Metazoa; phylum Chordata; class Mammalia; order Primates; family Lepilemuridae; genus Lepilemur; species Lepilemur ruficaudatus. The sequence goes on along the minus strand of CAUYRT010063374.1, from coordinate 17,031 downwards.
CTCCCTCCCTTCGGCTCGCTGCATGAGTCAGAGCAGTGACACTGCCCGCGGGCGTGCAAATTCCAAAGGAAAAGAGCTGACTCGAGCCACAGGTGGGTTGCTTGTTCATGGCAACCAAACGCTTGCAGAAATGTCCAGACCTGAGCCTCCTTTGGCAAGGAGGGAGTCATCAAAAAACCAAAACAATAAAAACAAAACACAGTGTCTTGGAAACCAGAAAAGTCAAGAAAGAATATTGCCTTCTTAATAATAAATACATTTCGTGGGCAAGAATTGCAAGGGAATCGTTTAAATTAATTTCCGCTTTGTTTGCTTGGTTTATACAGGGCTTAAGTCCCAGCTGACAGCAATCCGTAAAAGTTCTAACATATTGAAATCTGATTTTCTTGCAGCCAGAGTCCCATAGTCCAAAATGATTTCTCTTTCAACTCGGCTAATCAGACAGGCAGGGCTCCCACGGACTCCTAGTTGAACCAAATGGCACTCGGTCTTTTTGGGGTTGTAAATAACATCCGATGAAATCTTTAAATGCAGAACTGCTGGCATTTCTCTCTGGAGAGCAGGTGTCAGGGCATGGGGGAGGACAGTGGGATTAATGTGAGCTAGGAGAGGTGGACAGAAGTCTTTTCCCACTGGGCGTCCTGCGTGGCTCTGTGGGCCCTTCCGCCCCTCTCTGCCCTACCAAGCTAAAAGGCAAGTCCAGAGCCGATGGAAGGGAAATCATTCCCGTGTGGAATTGGAGGCCCCAAGAGAAAAAAAGGTTTTGGCCCTGGCTTTGGTGTGGGCCCCCATCATCGGATGCCCTGAGATTTCTCTCTCCAAATTGATGGTCCACCTGGGCTGGGCCCCTCCCTCCCACTCAGGCCTCCAGTTGGATTGCGAGAAGGACCTGATCGATTGTTCTCTCACCTGCAAGCCCACCCCACAGCGCAGGGCTCGGTGTGCATAGCAGCATCCCAGAAGCAGAGACGAGTGGCCTTCCTCACAAACTTGCCGGCCCTGAGGTCCCCACCCACCCGCGTCTGGGTGACGGGCCCCTTAAGAACCATCCTCCTGACAGTTGAATCCACACCCACCTTATCCTGTAGCCTGCCTCTGCCTGTTTTCTAAAACCAAATCCTTCTGCAAAGGATGCACATTTATACTTAAAAGTATATATATGAATAAACAAACTGTCATTCAAAATGAACTATCAGGGATGTGCAAAAGGGTCTCTTAGGCTCTGGAGGGCAATCCTAAGAAGTGTCACCCCCACCCCGTCCCCCTACCCCACCTGTCCCCTACAGCTTTGGGCTCGTGTCAGCCAGGGCTGCCCGGCCAGGCCTGGTCCTCCCCCCTGGTCATGAAAGCTCTGGAGCATGTGTGTGTTGGTGTGTTTTGATCAATTCTGTAACCTTCAGTCCTTCCCTGTACACAAAGGGTCTTAACCTAGGCTCTAGGAATGAACTGCAGAGCAACTTCTGGCCCCTAAAATTATAGGCAAATATACATGCGTGTGCATTTCCCTGCTCCTTGGGTGTCCCGGGCTCTCGGTGCCTCTGTGGCCTCCAGGAGTGTAAGGCCCCAGCTGCCATCCCAGTTTGCTGCTGGCTGGTGTGTCCCCACAGTGATTCTTAGGTGCTGACCCAGAACCTTAGTCTTGGAGCTGGGGCCAGATGCACAGGCGCCTTGGTCCCCGGGCCGCTGGCAGCAGCTGTGGCCCCTTCTTGCTCCTTCTCTGTTGCGCCGTCTTCCTTCCTTTCTTCCTTCCCTCTTTCCAACTGATTCTCGTTTTTCCTCTCTCCCTAGTGCTTGTACGGCTGCTATGTCCATTCCTCCATCATCCCCACCTTCCACCGGAGGTGCTACTGGCTCCTTCAGGTAGGTGGCTGGGACTGGTTTCTTCTTCTGTCACTGGTGCTCGGGAAGGGTGTGCGGAGGGCACCGAGGGGCATGGGGTCCCGTGCGGCTTTGGGCTGAGAGCCCTGGTGAGCTTTCTAGAGAGACTTCAGCTGTGTGTGCTGAGCCCAGCCTGGTGGCTGGTCGGGTGTTGTCAGGTGCCAGGAAGGGGAGATGGCTGGTGGCAGGGGTAGCCCTCGCCCACCCCATGAGAAATAAACTTAGGTGATTCAAGCTTCCAAGGTGCCTCAGTTTCCTTTTGATGAGGATAAGAAAGACAGCTGGGCATCCTGCCCCTGACTGTGACTTGCCTGTTGGCTGAAAGCTACAAATTCGTTTTCTCTCGCGGGTTAGTCACAAGGCACGTGAAGGAAATGCTTCAGGGGCGTGCCAGGTGCAGTCGGATTGATAGGCACAGCTGTTGGAAGAGGAGGAACCTCTGGCTGTGGGGGAAAGAATTCAGTCATCGATTTGTGAGATCTGCAAGTGGTGAATGCTGGGAATGCCGGCCATTCCCGCGGCAGCGTGGCCTGGCACCAGATCTCTGTCTGTGGTTCTTGTGCACAGCGGTGCTGAGCCACAGGTGGGTGGGAGTGGAGGCCCACCCAGCGTCTGGCCCACTGGGTGTCATCGCCCAGCTGTCTTGCCCAGTGAAAGGTGCTGCTGTGTGGGAGGGAAGGTCCGAGGGATCCAGCCAATCAGGCTGGACCTGGGTCCTTTTCAAAGCGTGTGCTATCATGTGCAGCTGCTCTTTGTAGAACCAGTGCCCTGTGGGCCCGGCACCATCACCCTAAGTTCTTCCTACTGCCTCTGCTCAGGCACTGCTGCCTGGGGCCTTTCCCACCAAGCTCCCACAAGTTAGCAAACCCCCGGGCCGGGGTGGTTTGAGGATCTCTCTGACCTCGGGGGTGTGGTTGGAGGGGCCTGGCAAATGGGGAAGCAAGCCCCCAACTCCACAGCGTGTGTTCGGGGAAAAAAGAGTTGCACATGCCATGGAGCACAGAGGCCACTGGCCTGGATGGTGTCTGCAGGCCCAGAGCTGCCTCAGAGTGAAGGCTGAGACAGCCTAGACAGGCTCCAGCCGTGGGCTCCACCCAGCCCCAGCCCTCAAGCCCTTTCCGTTCTCCCTCAGTTTCCAGAAATAACTGTCTGTGGTTTAGCAAGTTCATTAGTGAATGACTCTTGAGCCTGTCCAGGGACGTGCTGATTTGCAAAAACGCTGCTTCCCCAGCACCTCGCCTTGTTGTCAGTCTCCCTGGCGCTGTCTCCCTTGGAGGGTGACGTGGTAGCACCTGGTTTTCTACTTGCTCAGACCTGTGTCCTTGTGAAGGGGTGTTTTAACGTGGTCATGGGATGATACTTTCTGTCTTGCTAACAGCAATTGACCCAAAGGCATTTCACCATTTGGCAGAGGATTTTCTCTTCCACCGAATGCAGGCATGGAGCGTGGGGTTCTAGCTTCAGAGCATGTCCCTGAGTCCCCATGGTCCAATCTGGCTTCTGGAGAAACACCATTTATCCCAGGCAGCCTGCAGCCCTGTAAACTCCCATCCGGGCCTTCAACCCCCTGGGCCTGGTTTTGACTCTTTTTCTTTTCGGTTTTCATATCCCCCAGTCAGGACATCTCTTTGGCATGCTCTCCCCCTAGGGAGTCCCCCCAGGCCCAGCTGTCACCCTGCTGCCGAGCAGCACCCAGGAGCTGGCATCCTGCCAGCAGCCCTGCCACCTGCTCCTGAAGGCAGACTTCTCCCCAGTCCTGTTCTCCTGCAGTCACTCCTGCGCCTGCCTCCCCTCGTCCCATCACATCTTGTGGCTTTTTAATTCCACTGAATTTACTTTCCTGAAATCAGACACCATTGAGCAGCCACAGGGCCTGAGCTCGTCTCCTCCCAAACTGCACTCGCTCACACCACGCTCCTCTCAGATTCGGCTGCCCCCGCCTGGCTTCCCAGCCAGGCGAGGAGGGGAAGGGTCCTGCCCCTCCACCCAGTCCTGCCTCCCTCCCGGTCCCTTCCCTGGCTTCTGTGTGCTGGAGACTCACCTGGGGGAGTCAGGAGTGTGTGTTTTGTAACCTCCAGCTGGCAGAAAGCTGGCGTCTCCCGACAGGCCGGCATCCCAGGGACCCGGTTTCCTCCCGGCTGGGCTGGGGCCTCTCTGCTCGCCCTGTCCGCGCCCGGCGCACTGTCACTGCCTCCCCCTCCTCTGTGCCCTCTAGCCTCACTCTCGTTTCTGTGATCAGGTAATGGCGAGGGGACACACACAGGTGTGGGGGTCTCCTGCTCCCCTGTCTGCGCTGGGTGGCAGTAGGAGGTTACGGACCTAAGGCCAAAGCAATTAGCGCAACGCACGTCCTGCCTGGAGCCGGGTGCTACCTGCAGCCGGTGCCGCTCAGGGCAATTTGTTCTGGTGCTAATTACAATACCAGGATAATGATGGCGTGGCCAGGTTTAATTTCTCTGATATTAAATGGGAAAGCAGCCGTGAGATACTGGCTCAGATGGAAATTGGCCCAAGTTTGTCTCTGACACCAATCACCAAGAAATAGGATTGGGTGGGAGTGAAGGTGTCTGGGCAGTGTCCTCCGTGGGAGCAGGGAAGGGAAGTGGCCAGGATGCCAGCCCAGGAGCCAGAGGTCCTCTGAGCGTGACAAGCTGCCGGAAAGGGGTGATGGGCTGACCGTGCCCCCTCAGCCCACGGCAGGGGTGAGGCTTCTAGAAAGGATGGGTGCTTGGAGGAAGAAGGGAGGGAGGGAAGGAATGAAGGAGAGCTTCTCCACGGAGCAGCCCCCCCCCACCATTGTAGCCTCAGCACGGCAGCCACCCCCTGCCAGCCTGCCATGATTGCCACCCTGCCCTCTAAGGTTCTCCAGCTGATGTCACCTCAAGGCCATGTGGCACAGTGGGGACGTCTGCCCACAGAGGGCTGGGTTTTCCTCTCCAGCTAGACAGTTGGCTCCCTGAGGGAGGGACCCAGGGCAGGAACTGGCGTCAGGGAGGGCCGCGATTCTGTGCAGCTGGCCTGTGAGCTGATGTGGCACCTCGAGTTTCTGAGTCACAGGGCTGTCAGGGGAGGGCACTACCTCCTGCCTGTCTCTTGGTCTCTGTCTCCTCAGTCTCCTGCCCAGTTGTCCCTCCCTCCCTCCCCTGCACTCTTCATTGCTAGCAAATATCCTATCAGGATGTGAGCAAGGAGGACAGCGAGAAGCCCCTGAAACAGGCCCCTGAGCCCCCGGCTGCATGCGGGCATTGCCATGACCGGTGAGCACACTGTGAGGCCGCCCGGAGGGCTCGGTGGTGCTAGAGAGCGGGCCACTCCTGCCCAGGCAGCACCTCGGGCTGCTCTGGGTCCAGATGACCTGAGCTCGCCCACTTCTCCAGCTGGGCAGGGCTGGAGGCCCCGCAGAGGGCCGTCTCTGCTGGTGGCATGCATACCGCCTCTGCTCGCAGCGTCCGTCGGTGTCGCTGGGTGCTCCCAGTCGTGCTGACAGGGCCCTCAGCCTCCCCTCAGCAGAGCCACTGCATTTTCTAGAAGGGTCACTGAGACCCAGAGAGAGCAGGCCGGGCTGCGGCCTCTGCTCCCGCTGTCTGATGTGGTTGTGGCTGCAGCCCCCAGGCCCCGAGCCTTGCTGGGTGGAGGAGGCTCGAAGGAGCAAGAAGCCGTCCCCCAGTTTGGGGTTTCCTGACAGCGGCGGGGAGCAGGTCACAGAGGCTTGGGGCTCCCTGCCTTCCTCTTGTGCCCCTTCTCTGGCCCCCCACCTTCCATCCTTTTCCACATTCTCCCCTGACACCCCCACCACCACCAGGGAACAGCCCCCCTTTCAGGCCAGACTTCCCCACAGATTCTGTTTGGAAACTATTTCTGTTTCTAGAGTGTTTTTCTTTTTGCCCTTGTCCTCTAAAACGCTTAGTGAGTGTTTTCTGTGCTGGAGTCAAGCGGGCCGTGTGTCCCGCGGGTCTGCCATTGCCGCCCTCCTCCGGTCTGTGTGGCTGCGAGACCCGCGTGCTGTGGTGGAGGCGGCCGGGGCTCCGTCCTGGTCCATCCTGGGGGCTGTGCTGGGGCCACGAGTGGCTGTGGGGAAGACAGGGAGCCTGGGCTTTGAGGAGCCTGGGTGGGGAGGGGCCCTGCACGCCTGGCGCAGGACAGCCTGCGCTTCGAGGCCTAGCAATTGAGGGACTAGGTGGGACACTGGATTCAGAGTCCAAGGGTCTTGGTCCTCGCTCTGCCAGGCCACCTCTGGGTGTAAACTCCTGGCTGGCAGAGAATCCCCCCCATGTGCTCCCATTTCACCAGGGAAAGACTGAGGCTCTGAGAAGTCCCACAGTCACCTAGCCAATGGGAGCAGAACCAGGTGTGACTCCGAGGTTACGCGTCACTGCCCTTGGCTGCCTGTCCACAGTGGCGCCCTCATCTCCCCTTTTTATAAATGAGGCATTTGAGAAGCAGAGAGGATGTGCACCTTGTCCCAGGTCACAGAAGCGGGACAGCTGCCAGGCCCTTCACCTGGCTGCTCTCTGCTTCCTGCCTGTCTGGGAGCCTCTGCTGGCCTGGATCCCGTAGAAATAGTGTGTGCAGGGGTGGAACCTGTGGACGCACACCACTGTTTGGGATGGTGTGTAGACTCTTAAAATAGTGGGGGTGGGGTCACCCAAAGAGGCACCCACACACCCATCCACCCGTGTGACTCTGGGCAGTTCGTCTCGTTTCTCCAAGCCTCCGTTTCCTCATCAGTACAACAGGGATAATAATAGCATCGACCGCACAGGGCTGCTGAGGGAATTAAATATAAATTACTGTAGTGCCTTTCAAATGGAACCCAATTCCTGGCACAGGGCCAGCACTCCATGAATACGGCTCAGGTAGACCTGTCAGCTGACACTCTGATATCCCGGAGGAAGCTTCGGTGACTCTTCTCCCCACCCCCTAGCCCCTTCATCTCTCACAGCAAGGCTGTGACAGGCCACGCCAGTCCCCCAGAGCATCAGCGGGACAGGACCCCAGTGGGCACAGGCAGCCTCTCCTCTCTTCACGCCATCCTTTGCAGCCCGTACAGAGGAGGGAGCAGAGGACACACCATGGTGGCACTGTCCTTGCAGCAAACGTCCTCACTCCCCAAACAGTCTTGACATCTCTTGAGAGAATGTTCAGCTCTCCTGCAACCCAAGTGCCTCCCCCAGTGACGTCCCCCCTCCATCTGGACATGTGGCCCCACGTGGGACCATCCTCAGGAAGGATCACCGTGGTGGTGGGCTGGGCCAAGCAAGGTGCTGGGAGCCCGCGCACAACAGCTGGAATAGCGTGTCCACACTCACCCCCCAGCCTTCGGTCTGGTCCTAGTGGTGGAGAGGCCTCCACTCAGAGTGAGCGCGACCCTCCACCAGCAGGGATCCCTAAGATGCATAAAATAGCTTAACATCCTTCCTTTTCCTTTCTTTCTTCTTTTTTTTTAATCTTTTTTTAAAATGGAGAATATTATAGCTTCATAAAAAATACCCGAGGCTTTTTGCTCAGTAACCATTTTTATGTTTCATCAGGGTAAAACAGAAGTGGCTGGGAAATAAAGCATTAAGGAACCTGCTCTCTGCGTGGGCCTGTAACAGCGCCATACATTACTGAGCGTCCGCGGGGCTGGCGCGCAGTGAGGCTGTGCGCGGGGGTTAGAGCAACAGGAGGTGCTGCTGCCAGCCTGGCGCCCTGCCCCATGCAGTGCAAGGAAGGCAGGCAAGTTGTTGCCCGAGGGGCGCCGCCCCCTGCACCTGCATCAGAGGGGAGGGGGAGGCGCCCCAGGCCTGCCAGATCCTCTGGGCCAGTACTGCAGATGCGACATCATAAGAGCCAAGCGTTCAGTCCGGCCCTGGTGTCTTTGGTCTTACAAGCACTGTGTGTTACCCTCGGCCACAACGAATGGAGGATGTGGCCGAAGTCACGTATGGGTGGGCAGGAACAGAGATCCTCCCTGCACGTGCTCACCACTGCACGTGGCTCGGGAGACCACAGTCCTGGCCGAGGGTGGCCACTGAGTGTGGTCAGGAGCTCCAAGTCTCACGTCTTTTGGTTCCCATAGCTGCCTGGGAGGGAATCAGGCCCGGGATGAAAGCATCCCAGTGTTTCACAGAAGAAACCAAAGGTCAGGGAGAATAAGGGACCCCAAGAGACATAGGACAGGCAGGGTCCTGGCCCGACCTTTTAAACAGGCGTGGTCCCTAACCTTGGGAGCTTGCAGGCCACGGTGGTCAGGCCCAAGGGGCACACGTGTGCAGTGCACAGAGAGGAGAAGAGCTCGTAGACCCTGAATGTTCTGACCTCACAGGGACTGGGTCCCGATGTCAAGAGGGACAAGAGGGAGTTTGATGGTCCCTGGCCACAAACCGAGAGTTTCCTCTCCCCTGGCCATTTGCGTCCCTGTGAGGTTGGGGTATGATGCCAGGCCTCTTTATTCCACATCCTTGGCTGTCACCCCCAGGCTGACCATGCCCGCTCTCCAGAGCACGTGGGCCTTGGCAGGGGCACTGAGTCAGCCCAGTCCTCTCCAACTCAGGGATGGGAGTGGCTAGGCCCTGCACATTTGAGGCAGACCCCTGCATGGAGCAGCGAGTGAAGGACCCTGAGGCATCAAAGCCATTTCTAACCTGAGCCTAGTATGTGGTACCTACAGCTGGTCAATGTGATGAGTCCAGAGGAGACACAGAACAGGCCGGGTGGTCAGGGGAGGCTTCCTGGAGGAGGAGGTGAGCCCAAAGTTGAAGGATGGAAGAAACAGGGAGTGGATGTTCTTCCACATCCTCCTGACATGAGACAGGCATGGACCATGGTGCCTAGGAGTCAGTGGGCTTACAAGGCTGCTTGGGGTGGGGGGACCAGCTGCCACGGGCTCCGGTTCCGCACACCTGGCATAGGGCTATCCTGGAAGAATCCTCCAGGACTGGTGTCCTGGGCTGTAGTTCCAGCCAGGTGACATAGAGGAAGCCACTCAGTCTGGAAGATTTCAGGCCAGGGATAATGAAAACCAAGCTCTGTCTTATTAGCCATCTGGAAGGCTTTTCCTCGAGGGGACTCGAGCAGACAACTGGTAAATGGCAAAGCCCTTTTGCAGCCAGGGAAGGGGCGAGTTTGGGAAAGAGCTAGAGGAGGAATGGTTGTTTCAGGCAGATGGTTCTCAAGCTGCCTCCTGGTTCCGGGTTTATTCCAACTAGCAGCTTCCACATCTTTCTCCATTTAATGTCCCTTGAATAACGTGATGAGGAGATAAGGTAGACACTAGGAATTTACGGTGCTATGCAAAAAATTGCTGAATTCCATTAAGATTTCAGGACTCTTGCCAAGGCTGCATGGCAGAGCGGATAGTATTTCCTTCTTAGACATCTTTGCTTGATTGCAATTTACGATGCCAAGGCCACCGCTGTACCTACCTAAAGCCTCCAGAAAATATGTCAGTCCCCCCAAAATAGCCATTATCCTCTCAGAGGAAAGTCACTGGGCATTTTCCAGAAGATTCCCTCATCTTGATCCCTTACTTCACCCCTTCTCTGGGGACAGGGAGACATCCAGTTGGTGTTTTCAGAGGGTCCCTTGCAGGAGGGAACCCAGGGGGTCTCCTGCGCTCAGGCCCAGCTGCTTGCAGCCTGCAGTGGGGCCGAAGGCATCTGTGCTGCCAGAGCCCTCTGGGGAAAGGATGCTCTGCTCCCACCTTTGCCTACAGGTAAGACCCGGGGCGTCAGGAAAGTCTTCCTCCTGGCTACCTGCTCGTGGCCACCAGGGCCCACGGTTTGTATTTAGCTGCACTTTATCAGCCACATGACTTTGGCCACAAATCAACCTCTTTGAATCTTATTTCTTTTTCAGTAAAATAAAATAAAATAAAATACTTCCCTCCCGAGGTCGTTGGGAGGACAAATTGAGCTCAGACACACAAAGGTCATACTGCCATGCTTGGCACACAGTAGCCCGCAGGATGGGGTGGCAGTTGTCACTGCCCTGCCAGGAATATTTCTGATGGCTTTCACTCTAGCGGACTGGGCAGGTGGGTGTGGCTGCAGTGGGGGGAGGTGTTCCCCTGAGAAGGTCCCATTCAGCCCACCTTTCAAATGGAAAAATGCTAGGGCTGTCCAATGCAACTGTGTGATTAGAAACAACATTTTCTAGTTTGTTCTGTGGTCTTAGGCAGGAATTTGGCATATGGTTAAGTGAGATGGAAGCTCTGAGTTCTGGCCGTTTATCCCCCAGCCCCCTGGGCACCCTGCCCTGCTGTGACAGGGACCGCAATCTATCCTGCCAACTCTCCTCTGTCCTCAGCCCTTGGGGGACTCCCCCCGGAGACAGAGGAAGGATGAAGCTGCCGGAGCTGCAGTTCCTTAGAGATGGAAATTATTAATTAGTCTTATTATCCAGAACTTGTCAGTCTCTTAATCCTTCTGTCTGCAGAGGGGTTTATGCCTCCACAGTGTGTGTTGTCAGCTTGGCTAAGCAATTGCTTTTAATATAAAGGCAGAACAATGGGCGATACAGCTTGGTTACTATCTTTATTTATCAAGCCAATGATTCCCACTCCCCTCCACGGAACATCCCTCAAAGATGAGGGGGTGCAAAAGCTGCTTAATCTCCCTTCTAGATGGCTTGTATAGTATGGGGCTTTTGTTAATTATCCTTTTCGTGTAATCTTCGGCTGACACTCTGTCCTTAATATCCTAATCTTCTTTGGAAAGGGGAAACTGTGGTTTCCAAAGCAAAAGACAAGTTTGCCTCAAGGAAGCACTTTCTATTTTGCCTCTGAAGGAACTCAAAGGGCTAAGAATGAAATTCAGATGCAGTTTGATAGCATGAAATGGAAGATGCGAGTCTTTGGTGACACGCTCCTTGTGTGGACAGCAGCTGGTTCGGGCCTCCAGCTGTGCTCAGCTGGTGACGTTGCTTTACACGGGCATGTTACAGACTCTGGTTCAACAAGGAGGTCCTGTGGCGTGGTGCCATCGCTGCGTTTAGCACTGTCACTATTTCATTTTCTCTTGGGATGCAGGTAGTCTCATGTGAGACGCATACAAGGCACTCCAGACTCAGGGAAAATGGTTTTAGCTAGACAGGTGTACACAGGTGCACACAGGTGCACATGGTTGTACACAGGCATCGCTGCTCCTCACGCCCCGCCCCCCGGTTCTCCTGCTCTCCTCCTGGGGTTAGAATCTGGGGATCCCCATGGAGACTTCTTGCTGTCCCCACCAACACCCTGAAAGGGGCAGGACCTCTTGAGGGGCTTTCTGCTTTCCTTTTCCAGACGGGCAGAGTCCACCTTGGTGGTAGGGAGTATTGGTAGGGCTGTCCCTCCCTCTCCACCTGGCCGCTGGGAAAAGGCAACCCTGAGCCCAGCCCTGCCCTCCCCGGGCCTCCATGGCCTGTTGTGCGAGATGCGCTGGTGCTGGGGACCCTCCTGCTCCATGCTGCCCCGCCGGTGTCCTGAGCCAGCAGCCCCTGGACCTGGTACCTCCCACCTTCCCCACTGTCCTACCTGTGTCTTTCTTCGCTGTTCCTGCAGTTCTGCCCTCTCCTGACCTTGCCCTTGTCTGCCATCACTAGGGGACCCATCAGTCCCCATGTCACCAAACACCTCCCTTGGTTTCAGCTTCCCTTCAGCCCGTGTTCCACCCCTGCCTAGCAGTTCTTGGAAGACGCAAGTGGTGTCCTGGCCCTTGCTCACTTCCTGCCCCTCCCCTACCCCTTTGGCGCTCCTTCTCCTCCGTGCCTGGACTTAGCCTTACTCTCAGGGAGGTCCACAATGATCTCTGCCTTGCTAAACCTCTTGGGGCATACACCGCACCCTGTACCTCCCAGGGCACTCTCCAGCCATGCCAGCTTCTTCCTGCTCCTCAAGGAGCCCAGCTCGTCCTGCGGCAGGGCCTGCACATGCTCCTCCTGCCTGGGGGCTGGCCTGGATCTTCTGTGGTTGATGCTAAGATGCAGGGCTCAGTCCTCATGGAAGCCCACCTGACACCCCATCTAAAGTTCCCTCACTCTCTAGCAAGCCCTTCTGGCCCCCACCCCACTTGACAACAAGATGTTTAAGATATACAGAAAAGTTGAGAGAATTTTACAAGCCCCCGTACGCCTCCCACTCAGATTCTACCACTAACCTTTGACTATATTGTTCTATCGCTTCTGTGTCACCTACCCAGCAATCCGCCTCATTTATTTTTCCTGCATGTCAAAGTAAGTGGCAGACACAGCACACTTGCCCCAAGTCCTCTGGCACGCAAATCAAAGTTCAATGTTTATGTACAGGTCCTCTTTTGCTTTCGAAGTTAAGTGTATACACAGTGAACAGCTGCATGCATGGATGTTAAGTACTGATTGACGAATTGTAATCAATGCACACACTAATCATAACCCAAGTCCATATCAAGATTTAGAATATTACCCTCACCCTACAAGGATCCCACCTGCCCCCTCCCAGGCAGTCCCCACCTCCACCTCCCAAAGCTTCTGATTTTTCCACTGTGAATGCTTCTTGCTCTAGAGCTTCATATAAATGGAGTCGCACAGTGTATGCGCTCGGCTGAGGCTCCTTCGCTCAGCATGGCGTTTTGGCCGTTCCTCCTGCTGTTGCAACACCAACATGTGACTCATGCTCTGTCTACCCCCAGCCCCCAGCTCCAACACCATCCTTCAAAAGGAAGCTCTGTAAGGGTGAGGACATCGTCCGTTGTGTTCATGGCTGCATCTCGAGGGCCTAGAACCGTGCCTGGCACGCAGGTGCGTGTTGTTGGACAGGTGTGAATGGTGTCCACCCCGTCCGGGATGTAGGCTTCCTGAGGGCAGGGCAAGGTCACTACCGCCTGGGCTTCCTCCTGACTCCCCCACAGCTGTGCCGAGGCCCTGACTGTGCCCTACACATACGAGACTCAGAACCTGGTAAAGACATCAGAATGGACAGGCTCTCCCGACTGTGTCCCCTCCTCCCTCCATCCCTCCTGAAGAGGGAAAGGTTGCTCTTTAGAGATGCAGTTTAAACTGGCCTTAGCTTGGGTAGAACTAAGGCATCAGAGTCTTTGGAAAGCCCAGGCAGGGTTACCCTGGGGACATGAGGCAAGAGAATTTTCTGTGAGTTTGGCTTAGAGGATTGAGAAAGAATCCAGAGGAGAAATGTTTGTTGATCCCGAATTATTAAAACATTTCTTAATTTAGAGACCAAGTTCTCAGGAAAACACTGCCAATTCCATAGAAATGAGCTCCCGTGGGGTCCCACTTTGTCCTTTCTGTGCTCTTGGTTTCTCTGCTGGCAAGAAGGTGACTCTGGGGCTTGGGTCCCCAACACAGGGGCTTGGGTCCCCAAGAGCCCACTGGGGTGGTGTGAACCCTGGGGGGCCCAGGGCCCGTGCTGGCCATTGGGGTGCACCCCATAGCCTGAGAGGGCGTCAGAGCTCTGAGACAGGAGGCTGAGCTGGCCCTGTGGCAGCTGCGAGGGGCCACCACAGCCAGAGACAGCAGCCTGGGAGCCTGGCTGCAGGGGAGGTGGCTGCAGAGGGGACCCTCAACTCTGGGAGCTCTTCACCCCACTCTGAGGAAGGGCAGAGACAAGGGCTGGAGCTCCCTGATGGCAGCTGAGGCCACTAGGAAGACGCAACTTCTCCCCCTTTTGTAAGGAGAACCACAAAATCCACGAGCAGGCGCAGGAGCAGGAGGCTGCAGGACTTGCCCTCTCCCCCGGGCCCCTGAGGCCCTGTCTTCCTGAGGGAAGTGACAGCCAGCATCTTGCTGACCCTGGGGACAGGGGACTGGGATATAGAACAAGGAGAGACTCACTTCATCCTGGGGAGTAAACCTCATCTTTCTGCAGTCTCCTATTGAGTCCGAGGTTTTCTCAGATGCACACAGAGCTGGAGCACGCAGCCCAGGGGCACGGCAGGACTCAGGAGCTGCTCCTGGAGTGGGCTGACCCCTGCCCTTGCCGCTCTAGTGGCCTGAACACAAACACCTCCTGACCCCATCCCCACTGGGGCAGAGGACCTCCTGTCACTTTCGCTCCCTCTCTGACCCTTGGCTAGGGAGCTGGGGGATCCAGGCAGGGAGCCCTACCTTGGCTCTGCCTAGGCCTAGTACGGCCCCTCACAGGTAGCAGGTGCCCGCTTAGTTGTGGGCTGAAATATTGCAGACCCCAGGTCACTTTGGATCTGATCAAGCAAAAGAGAGAAAAGCCAGGCACTTGCAGACTGTGAGCTGGTATTCCAAGGCCTTTACCGGTTCGCCCTGGGCCAGGACGCCATGCTGAGCGAAGGAGCCTCACCCGAGTGCATGTGGGAGACGGGTGAGCACCTGGCTCGGGGGTGCCCATCTCAGAGCCCACCTTCCCTTGTGAGGGGCTCACCAGGCTTACGAAACTGGCTCTGGTCCCAGGAGGCTAAGCCTACACCCAAGGGGCGCCTGCAAGGGCCTCTTTGATGTAGTTGCAGAGACCAGGGCCTTGGCAGTCACACTGATCTGGGTTCTAAAACTACATGGAGCTGTGTCACTTTGCTAATTAACTCATAAGTTAGGGCTCAGTTTCCTTGCCCCCAGAACAGTGCAGTTGTAAGGATTCAAAGAGATTTTTAAAGCACTCTGCACAGAGTTGGACACAGGCAGGCACTCAACGACTGTGACTACTCTTACCATGCTGTTATGTTGTTACAAACCACGTGATCACTGGCAGAGCCGCCCACTCCCAGCTGGGCCCCACAGAGCGCCATTCCTGGGTCCTTCTCTTTCTGATGGCCACCAGAGTCTCACACTCCACCCCGCCAGGCCTCTGCTTCTGGCGTTCACAGCCCAAGACCTTAGACCTTGGCTAAACCTGGGTCCACATTCACCATGCCTGCCCCTTAACTCTAGGAACGTCCCTAGAACTGCCCAGACCTGGACCCAGCACCTGCTATTACCTCCAAAAGGCTGGGATTCAAAATTCTGCCAGCAAACTCTCCTCTGGTTGCCGTCCCCCATGCCCCCAGCCCCCAGTCAATGCCCTCCCCACATCTGAGACTGGCCGCCTGGCCGCCTATGCATGCATTAGGCAGCTGCAGTCTGCCATGCGTCACCTCTGTCTCCATCGTACCCATCTCTCAGGGTGTGTCAGTGCAGTCACTCCTAATGCCCCAAGAGGAGTGACCCCTCCTGACATCCCCACCACCCTCCTGACAGGCGCCATGTGCGCCAGCAGCCGTGCTCCCTGCAGCACCCCCTGTGCTTCCTGGAAGCAGCCGCCATCGAGGGCAGCTGGGGAGGTAAAAGGTCTGGGCACGGCGCCTCTCCAGCCGAGGCCGTAGCCTGAAAGTTAAGTGGTATGGGCAGCGCCGGGCAGAGAGCCACAGTAGTGGGGGTCCAGCCCCCTTGGGGTTTGGGTCTGGGGAGGCTCTGCCGGTCTTCTCAGTGTCACTGGCAGATCCTCAGTGGCCGGGATCCTGCTGGGCTCTGAGCCCCTGGGTGGAGTCTGGGGTCCAGAAGAGCTCCCACACCGAGTCTCGGTTACTCCGCCCCCACCAAGCCAGCTCCTCTCAATTTTGGAGGTTTCAGCTTCATTGGTGACACCAGCAGGACCTTAGCCTCTTGCTCAACGTAGGAAAGCTGTCACCCACGGAGGCCAAATGACTTATCCCATGCACCTAACGAGCTAGCAGAAGGGATGGGCTTGAACCCCAATTCCTCACTGCCAGGCCGAGTGTCTTTCTGGGACGCCCCTCTACCTAGAGCTTGTGGGCAATGCACCGCGTGTTAGCATTCCAGGCCGGCTCCTCAGGCCAGCCCAGCACGCAGCCCAGCCGCCACCGTTGGTGTCTGATCAGAGAATGCACACTCACAACATTGGCCCAAGTCAAGCTTAATTAGGTAAAAGATCATTCTGCTGCCAGCAATGGATCATGCTTTCCCAGCTACGGGAAGGATATTCAGGCATAACTGCTGTCTGGGATGACGATTGCCTTTTTTAGGAAGAGGCACACACCTGCCCCTTGGTTAGTGTGGCAGATTGCGGGATGGCAGATTTTCATAGATGTTAAGATTTCATCCTGTAAGGCCGTGGTGTACTGGTAAATGCCTAACAATCGGCTGGCTCTCCTGATTGGCAGCACTTGCCACTTTCTGTGGTGTAAATACTCCCACTGTAGCTGACTTCGAGCTACCCACGCAATGTCCATTGGCTGGCAACATTTTAGCAGGCAGCTCTCCTAAGCCAGCACGAGCCAGCTTCAGCACACGTCCAACCTCACAGGACCTGTGTGGGCCTCTGTATCTCTTACCCAAGACTAATAATTCTCTTTCCCTGAGGAATGAAAGGCAGGGTCTCCCTCTTGAGTCTCCACTGGGACGAGTGGGATGAGTGAGTAATCTGTCACCATGGAGATTTCTGAGGCTGAATGGGGCCTGCCTTGGGCATCTGAGACCTGATTGGTCCCTGTTCCCCTGTGTCAGTCACTTGACTGTCCTGCAGCAGCTGCAGGGCTCAGCTCTCCCAGACCTGTGGCCTAGTCTTAGGCTCTCTCTCCCTCCCATGCCTGGGATGATCCAAGGGGACCTTTTATCAGGGTAGTGGTGATGCTATTGTTGGTTCCAGTTTGATGGTCAAAGTTACAGTCTGGGTGAGCCTAGTCTCTCCTCCCTGGGGCTCCACCTCCCAGAGGCAGGATCTGAGGCAAGGCGCTGCCTCCTAAGAGCCCCTGGAGAGAACTCGCCAGGAGCAGGGGCTTCCACCTGCCCTCCCAGCACACCCAGGCTCTGCCCCTGACTCCTCTGGGGAAGTGGCTTAACTGCTCTGGGCCTCAGTTTGACCACCTGTACAATGGAGATGATAGTAGTTCCTGCCTCAAGGGATTGTTGGGAGAGAAAAGCCCTCACATGTGGGGCACTTACCACGCTGTGTGGCACATAGTAGGTGTTCAGTAAGTAGAAGCTCCGATAGCAATGGTTCTTTCCCCACCGACAGCCAGTCTCTCCTGATCTACATGTTCCATATTCCTCATTTCCTGTAGCAGATGTTCGAAGCCCGCCCCCCAGCACTCATGGGCTGCTCTTCCAGAGGGGGCTAAGAAGGCAGCGCTTTGGAGTAATAACCTTTGCTCAGGGTTGAGCCGCCCCCAGCTCGGGGGCCGTGCTCAGCCCTATCAGAGCTTTAAGGAGAAAGGAAAAGTCAGTCCTACTGGC
>CAUYRT010063373.1:0-16608 GCA_963574885.1 Lepilemur ruficaudatus | reverse complement strand
TACCTTATCTTATTTAATCTTCATGATAATCCTAAAACAGATAATTTTATTCTCATCATATAGATAGGGAATTTGCAGCCCAGAGGGGCAAAATGACTTGACCAAGTTCACACAGCAAGAACATGACAGGATTCATATCAGGATTCTTAACCCAAGTTTGTCCACTGTACAGCTCATATTTTTTGTTTTTTGCTACCCTGTGTTGCCTCTACAAGTGATCTTTTGGAGGACCAAAGACAATTTTTTTTTTTTAAATCCAGAAGCATGTGATAAGCAGCTTAGTATTTGAGGGATTCAAAGTACAGGGGATGAAGAACCAATTCCAAGTTTTTCGATATTTTCCAGTCTAGCACTTGGTTAAACATAGCATTTTGGGCTCATTGGGCAAGTCTTTAGTACCCCTTGAGCTTGGTGCTTAAATACAGCATCCCAGTGAACAGATTGAGAATAAAAGTGCAAAGGTGTTGTTGTTAGGAGTGGTTCTGGTAGGGGTTAGATTGTACCAGTTCCATTTTAGAAAAGTTTGGTGCTTTAACTGTGGAAATTAAAGATTGAGAACCAGGTGTGCGCAAACTGAGGGGACATGTAAACACATGACAGACATATTTGCTATATATTTCAATTTATTGGAGCTCTTTCACATCAAGTTTTAAAAGAATACAATATCCTGGTAGAAAAATGAAGGGCATAGAGAGTGCCACAAATAAGAAATTAAAACGAATGTATTTAAGATGTTCATTCTCATTACCTACCAAAGAACTGCAGATTAAAATGAGAAATCCTTTTTAATCTATCATATTGATGAAGAGTAAAGTAAAAATATCTTATGCTGCCAAGGGGTGATGTGGTTGTCCTGATATATAGTGCTGGGAAGTTTGGACAGAGGACTTTTTTGGCATAAATATCAGGAGCCCTAAAAAGTTCATATCCTTTGACTTAATTCCCCTCTTAAGAATTTATCTCAAGGATATATTTAGAGAGTTATGAAGAAGAGCATTCATCAGCACTCATTTAATCTGTTCTGCAAACATTGCTATAATCTGCCCCCAAAATAAGAAGGTGGTGAAATTTTTGCATATCCACATAGTGGAATATTATCCAACCTTAAGAGTCATATTTTAAAAGAATGAGTACATTGGAAATGCTTCTAATATTAAATGCTAAAAGCACGAGACACAACTGCCTATTCACTATGGTGTCAATTTTGTGAAAAGAAAAAGAATTATATAATAGAAAACATTCTGAAACAAGATATCTAACTGAATGTTTATATAGTTTTTTGAGCGGTGGCATTATCATCGCTGTACTTTTCTGTGTTTTCCAGATCTTTTTTTCAGGGTATTTGTATAACTTTTTTTTTAATAAGAAGGAAAAAACTCCTACCTGAAATAACAGAATAATAGCAGCAAAAACCTATTGGTGGTAGTCTGACTCAGTATTTATCTATTTTTGATTTTATTCAGTTTTTACCTGAGCTCTAAAGTTTTTCCCAATAAAATACATTCTTGATTGTTTGCTGCTGTTATTTAGCTCATGGATTATATAGATTATTCCTAAAAAAACAACCAGAATAAGATAGCTCTCCAGTTATCCTCTGTTCCTATTTACCACTTGGTAGTTTACCCCGTCTCTGGTAGAGCCCCAGGTACCCACTGACTTACACAGAGTGGGCTTCCTTTTTATTTCTGCTTTTGGGTTCAGTGCTGAAGCCCCACTGCTTATAGTTTATCTAATAAAAGATGCTCTCTCTTTTCCTTGTGGGCCATTGAATCACTGTTTTTCTATTTAAATTTACTGTTAGGTGGCTTGAAAAATAGCATTTTGGACCTAGGGATTCTCTTCTGGAGACAAATGTGAAGTGACCCGAAGAATTTGGAAATTTCTGCAGTAGATTGTCAGCTTCTTCAAAGCAGGAGTCTTGCCTCTTTTACTTATGCTAGGTATTTTAGCAGGTACCAAGGACTTGGCACATAGTAGATACAGAATAAAAATATTTGTTTACTGAATAAACCAATGAATTAGTAAATAAGGGAATTGTCTTTTGAGAATTAAATTTTAAAATCAGCACAATTATGAGTCTAGTAGGATCTAGGAAAAAAAATCAACACAATCAGTACAGAGGTATGCAAAGATACCTTAAGGAGACATGGTGCTTTTGAGACCAAGATTTGACTAAAACCATAACAAATATATTAACATATCTAAAGAAAGAATGTGTACATTGAAGAGTTATGTGTGCTTGTTTGTGGGGAATGTGAGGACTTACCTGGCCCTGGACACCTCAAACAAGGAGAATCGTTGAGGCTAATGTAGGCTTAGAGCTAACAATTGGCTGGGAAAACTTTTACTGATGTTCCGATTACATGGTTAATAAGTATTTTGAGGCTGGGCACGGTGGCTCATGCCTGTAATCCTAGCACTCTGGGAGGCCCAGGCAGGCAGATCACTCAAGGTCAGGAGTTTGAAACCAGCTTGAGCAAGAGCGAGACCGCATCTCTCCTAAAAATAGAAAGAAATTAATTGGCCAACTAAAAATATATAGAAAAAATTAGCTGGGCATGGTGGTGCATGCCTGTAGTCCCAGCTACTCGGGAGGCTGAGTCAGGAGGATCGCTTGAGCCCAGGAGTTTGAGGTTGCTGTGAGCTAGGCTGATGCCAAGACATTCTAGCCCGGGCAACAGAGTGAGACTCTGTCTCAAATAAATAAATAAATAGATAAATAAGTAAGTAAGTATTTGAGTACAGAGAAAAATTATTCAATCCAGAACTATTTTTTGAGAACTTACTAGGGGTCTGGTTCTAGACTTTATTATTCTAGGCACTAGAATAATAAAGATGAAAACAACACAATGCCTGCCCTGGAAGAACTTCCAGTTTAATTGGGGAAATACATATATAAACACCATGATGCGGTAAGTGGAAACATAGAGGGATGCGGTGTGCATAGTGCTGTTGGAACCAGAGAAGAAGCATTTTGCTCAGAGGCGATGGGGGAGATCCCAAGAATTCTTTGCAGAGAAGCTAATGCCTGAACATAGTTTTGAAGGTTGAATTTGAAGGATACAAAGGATTTTCCCAGGTAATGGAAATGCAAGAGTAAGGCCACAAAAGTGTGAAACAGCTTGTTATGAAGAAGAAATTCTACAAGCAGTTTAGCACTGCTAGAGTGTGAAGAGCAAAGCTGGAATGGCAGCTCCTGGAGAGGTAGATGGTGGCAGGGTCACAAAGGATCTCGTATGCTATGCTGAGAAACTTTAGTTTTCATCTTTTTAGACAGGTGGTCTATAAACTTTCTTCATTATGTACTCTAATCCATAAAAAACATTGAGGCTGTATCCCAATATATATATTTATTTATACATTATGACAAGTAACATTGTACTAGTTAATGTCTTATATATGAGATGCCAAAAACAAAATTGTGAGGGGATTAACTAAAACAGTTTAAAAGGATCAACTCAAAAACAAATATGAAGAGTTCTAATAGTTTCTTTTCATGCTCCAGTGATTTGTCTTGTGTGCCTCTTATAGGCAAACACTCTATAATACTTTAATGCTGGTATTAAATATAAAACTGTGGCTTGGTTCAGTGACTTATGCCTGTAAACCTCACTCTTTGAGAGGCTGAGGCAGGAGGATCATTTGAGCCCAGGAGTTTGAGACCAGCCTGAGCAACATAGCGAGACCTCATCTCTACAAAAACAATTTTAAAGGTTAGCTGGGTATGGTGGCATGGTGCCTGTGCCCCAGCTACTCAGGATGCTGAGGCAGGTGACTGCTTGAACCCAAAAGTTTGAGGTTCCAGTGAGCTATGGTGATGCCACTGCACTCTAGCCCAGTGAGAGATCAAGACCCTGTATCAAAAAACAAAACAAAACAAACTATATTAATAATACTGTAATACTGGTAAATTCCTCAGTTATTTTTGCTGGAGTATAGAAGAATGATAATGGTGGAGATGGGAGGAGGATGGAAAGGGGAGGGAGGTCAAGGCTAGAGGTAAGAGTATTCATTAGGAAGCTAATGAAGTAGTCCAGGAGAAAGTTGATGAGGCTCTCTGTCTTCAAGGAATCTGTGTTACTGAAGAGAGTAATTTCATTCACTACAAACCAGTAGATATAGTCCTAGGTAGATGGGTAGAATTTGGGTGAAGTAAGCGATTAGAGGAGGTTATTTAGTTTTTAAATTGTGGTATACCACTATCTAATTCTGGAACTTTTTCCTCCCCCCAGAAAGAAGCCCCGTACCCATTAATAGTCAACTCCCTATCACCCACTACCCCAGCTCCCAGAAACCACTATTCTACTTTCTAACTCTGTGGATTTGCCTATTCTGGACATTTCATGTACATGGAATCATATGTGGCCTTTTGTGTCTGGCTAATTTCACTTAGCATGATGTTTTCAAGGTTCACCCATGTTGTAGCAGGTATCAGTACTTCATTTCTTTTTATGGTTGAATAATATTCTGTTTTATATTTATCCATTTATTGATGGACATTGGATTGTTTCTACTTTTTAGTTATTATGAATAATGCTTCTCTGAACATTTTTGTACATGTCTTTTGGATCATATGTAACTCTTGGTTTAACTTTTTGAGAAACTGTTTTCTATAGCAGCAGCATCATTTTACATTCCCACCAGCAATGTTTGAGAGTTCCAGTTTTTCCACATCCTTGCCAACACTTTTTATTGTTTGTCTTTTTGATTGTAGTAGAGAAGGTTATTGAAGGTTAGAAAAATCAAGAAAGGATTCATGGAGGAAATGGAACTTGGCTTGGGCCTAATACATATCCAGTTTGCAGTTAGGCAGATTGACACAGTAAGAGACACAATGCCTTTGAGACCAACAAGGACTAGGGTACAGGTTTCTTAGTTTATGCATTTGTTCACTTTCTCAATTACATACTCATTCAACAAATACTCATTGAGGTAGGCACTGTTCTTTGTGAGAGATCTCTATCCACTTCCCTGATCTGATCTTCACAGTCAGTGAAACTTTCTGAAAGAGCAGACCACATTTGCCATTTCATTCTCCTACCTCTGTCCTCTTCTGAATCCAGTGAGGTCTGGCTTCTGCCCAAACCTTGGCTTTTGCCAAGATAATCAGTGATCTTCCTAGTTGGTCACCTCTACTTTTTATGTTACTTAATATCTCTGCTGCATTTGATGCCTTCAACTGCTTTCTTGAGACCCGTCCCTCACTTGCGTTGAGTTACACCATGCTTTGCTTTGCTCTTCTTCTGGTTGATGCACTGCACTTTCTAATTATTTTTCCCTCACTCCCTTTTCAGCTTGTCCCTTAAATGTTTTGTTCTTCGGAGTTATGTTTCACCCCCTCTTGTCCCACTCTTGTGTGTTCTCCCTCGGCAGACTCATTCATTTCCACAGTTGTAACCTGTGTGCCCACTACTCCCAAGTCTAAAACTGTTCCTGAGCTCCAGACCACGTAGCCACCTGCATGTCACACCTCTCCAACTGGATGTCTCTCAGCTCCCTCTAAATATACCAAAACTGAACCTATGGTCTTTTACTCTTCTTTCTCCTATTTTGTTCTGTATAACCATGAAAAGACCACCTCTACCCATATTCTGAGATAGAAATCCCTGAGTCATTCTCTACTCCTTTCTCTCCTCCACATGTAAATAAATCACTGTTCATCTGTTGTTTCTGTGTAGAGGGCTCCATTCCTCTGCATATGTCATTACTGTTATGCTGATGTATTCTGATTCAGGTAAACATAAGCTCCTTTCTCAGGCTTTCCCTGAGACCCCTGGTCTGCACTCCTTTAATGTTTTCATAGTGTCTACACATCTCTCTCTGATTCCACCATGTTATACTGTGTAGTTTTAGGCTTTGTGGGGAGAGGTTCAGGGTAGGTCTCGCTCCAGAATGTGGTCCTTACTCCTGAGGTGAGGACTTTCTGGTATCTCTGCTGGTATGTGGTGTTAATGTGATTTCTTCCCTCTGGCAGGGCCAGAGTTCCAACACGCTCCTACCTCCTACCCCTGGCATGCTTGACCTCTAGTGAGTTTGTTTCCCTCTCAGCCCTGTGGCATCTACCATCTAACAAACATCATGTGGCCTTGCTCTCTGTCTTTACAGTCCCCCCCTCCCCGCCACAGACTGGTAGGGCACCCTCTCATTGAACTTCTTGGGCTCCCTTTCTTTACAACTCCTTCCTCTCCCAATATCTCACCCCTCAAATTCTAGCCAAACTCAAATCTCTGCTTCTTGGGTTCATTGAGACCCCTCTATTCTGTTTGGGTGCCAGCTTTCTATGCCATGATTGGGAAATTGTCCCTTAAAACAGAAAGCTGGGCAATTATGGGGCACACTTCAGGTTTCCCTTCTCTCAGGGTTGCAGCCTGGCCCTGCCCGTTATCTCCTAACTAAAAACAGTTGTCTTGTCCAGTTTTATATTTGTTTGTGACAGGATGGTGAGTCTGGCACCAGTTATTCCCTTAGGGCTTAGAGCAGAAGTCTGCTATGATTACTTGTTTGTGTGTCTGTCTGCTCATAGTTACATCCCTAGCATCTAGCACATAGTAGGTAGCAGTAAAGGTTTGTTGGATTAACCTAAAGATAATGCTGGAAATAGCACCACTTTGGAATATACATGTTAGGGAGAATCATTCTTTCCTGCCCTATCATTTAATCTCAGCCCATTAAGTGGCACTTCCAGGAGGGAACAATATTTGGGAGGTAATTTTTGCTCTTTTCTCTACCCTTTCTATCACTCACTCCATGAATGGCAGATTGATTTTTATGACTGATGAGATTGGAAAAGAATCCCATTGTATGGAATGGCCAGTCTTCAGGATTTGCACATGTTCTGTCCCTGCCATACTCTAGCTGGCCTGTCCATGCCAGGAAAGCCTGCATTTGTCCAGTTGGGTAAGTTTAATTCAGTATAGGAAAGTATAAGGCCATTTGTGATTACATATCTCAGCCATGTTCTTCAGTCACCCTTATCACTTAACTATGAAGGTGATATTTTGATTTCTATCTACCCCTAACTGCCATGTTTTATAATTATATTATAATTAGTCCCAAACTTGGGGTGAGAGAGATTATCACCCTCTACCCCTCCACAGAGACTGCAGATGGGACAGAGACAGCTCCTTCCTGCCTTAGCAAGAGGTGTCTTCACCACTAGTTGCTATTCTCTTTTTGTTCTCATATACCTGATGGTATTCATGAACCCAAGTGTCCCTGGCAGAGAGAAGGCACCTGTTGACCTTGGCCTCACTTTCCTCCTTTGCCCTTACCCTTTGGTTATACTTTGAGGACTGTAGCCCCTGTTGTACCAGTCAGACCAAGTGGTATCTTTTTCCTTTAAGAGAAGGATGTATTCTGAACATGCTTCGGTCTTATCTTCAGGGGAAAAGCATTTTCAGGAGACTTTTTAGGTAGCATTGTATCCTTGCTCTTCATGTATTTGCTGGGCACCTAATTTGAAGCAGATGACTAATGGAATATATCTTACAGCAGTGAACCTTCAACAGGAACTTTCTCCTCCCAAACTGTCCTATATTCTTAACTGTATTGCAGTATAGGAAGGTAATAAATTATTAATCCTAAATCTGTCTCTTCAGATTGTAGGATAATGACTTGAGTACATGGCAGCTGGAGAAAGGTAGAGTTTTCTGGTCGTTAGCACAGACCATGCAAGCTTTTTGATTCTAAAATTCAGCTAGCATTGAGCAACTCTGTGGGATCTTGTTATATCACAATTTAATTGACATAAGTAAGACCAATCAGAATTTGCTAAAGGTAGCCCCCCTCTCAATGAAATAAATAATTGTCTCTTAAATACTTCAATGAAAGATAGTCATCTTAAGTCCTTCTGTCTATATTAGAAAACTATAATTTTGGTGGGTTCTTTTTGCCTTTTAGAAAAACTATGCAAATATAAACTCATTTCCTACTTGTGTGACAAAGTGAAGAGGGATGAGAAAATGGCATAGTTGGGCAGTAAATCCAATTCAATTTGAAAGCTGTCTTAGATTGACTCTCCTTAGGAATTCCTCAGGGAGGAAATAATAAGACAGCAGAGAAGTTTATAAAAACAAGATAACAATTGCAGGGCCAAAGCGTAGCCTTTCGGCTTATTTTGGAGATTTTATAAAAAGCTCAGTAATTGGAACAGCTTCTAATTCAAGGAAGGCATTGTGTGGAATTGGCAGGAACATAGTCATGAACTATGTGTGTGGTTAGTGTTGGGACCCCTATTTTCAGATGAGTGGCGTTGAAGAGTTTGAGTCCAAATGGATAGCTCTTGATTTGAGAGCCTGCCTTTTGAAATGACTTTGTGATCCTTCATCCAAGAGTTTTCCTAAGAAAAGCCAGTCCATATGGTTGTAGCCACTTTTGATTGCAGACAGTACTGGGTAAGTTTCAGAGACAAATTAGTTGTAAGAATTGGTCTTAACCACCTGCCTTTTCATCAGCTGAGCTGGAGATAGGAGACAGAGTAGCCAAGAGCATGGACTCAGGAGTCAGACAAGTCTGAATCCTGGTTTTATTATGTACTGGGTGGTGGTACTGAAACCCCCCTTTAATCAGGTTCTTTATCTATAAAATGGGAATTGTTGTGAGGATTGTCCTCTCATGGGATTGTTGTGAGGATTAAATATTCATGCAAAAGGCCTAGCTTAGTCCTAGGTGCATAAATAAAATTTAGCAAATGTAAGCAATAGTTATTATAATATAATAACATAAAGTTAAATTTGGCTAAACGTTTTTCTAACTTCAGGATGACTCAGCAGGCAGCAGGTTTGAGTTCTCTGCTGGCTTCTTAACCTCTGTCCCATGGGATCTCAGTCCCCACATTATTGAGTATAATGTAGGCACCTGGTCTTTCTGCATTGCCAGGAAAAGTAGGCCTCCATTCATATAGCTCACAGGCCTGAGGTTGATTGAAGCCCATGACAGAGTGAACTGTGTGGTGCATTTTTCATGATTGTAGTATGCCACCAAGGAGCTTGATGAGCCACTGTTTCCTCCTCTGGCTAAGGAGATGTTTCCACTGGAAGAGGACTCTGTTCTGCTGCCATGACACCACCTTGCCCTCTGCCCTGGTTCACTTCCCACACTTAGCAAGGCCTTGTGCTAGGTTGGGTTGGCTCTGTCTTTTGGTCAGAACAGTGTTTTGATTGGGGCTGTTTGAATAGTATGTTTGAATTTTGTGTCAGAGGTAGCTTGCAGAGTTAGTCCTGTCCTTCCTTCCTTTAAAATATGTTTAATGGGTGCTTACTATCCTAGGCATTAGAAATGCCATGTTGAACAAGACAGATATGGTTCCTGCCTTCCTGGAGCTTGCAGTCTGTTGATACCTTTGCTGTTCGTAGCTAACAGAAATTCTCTTTGAGAGGGATGATGTTACTGGTATCAAGATTCCCTTTAAAGAGTGTGAGGCCTTCCAGGGTACCAAGGTAATATAATGACAATAGAGGCCTGGTCTTCCTTGCAGAATCCTAAGAATGTAGGGGACTAGGCAATTTGATGTATCAAGCAGGTCTCAGTAGAGTAACCTTCTGCTGAGAATTATGTAGGCGAAGCCCTTGTCCACAACATGGTATGTGTCCAGCTTTCCTTTCGATTCAGCCCACTCTGACCTTTAATAATCCATATCCCTGAATAAGCAGTGAGGGTGGTTATCTGGGGGTGTGGAGAGAGTGCTATAGCTGCAGCCTTTGCCCTGGATTTGAAAGTGTATATCCTCTGGTGATTTCATGGGTGTTAGGTACACCCAGCCAGTCAGCACTTGAAAGTCTTTTCTGCCTCAGGGTGCTCCTAATCTTTTGGCATCAGGTTTGTTAGGACCTCAGGTGAACAATTCTAATGCTTAGCATCAGGCAAGCACCAAATTATACAAATCCTGAACTTGCCTGGTCAATCACAAAAGGAAACTGTAAAATACCTTAAGATAAGAAGTTATGAATTTCCCTGAATGGTGAGTTAACCATCACAGATGCTGTCCAAGGAGAAACAAAAGCAGAGAGGAATGCTGGCCAAGGCCTATCTGGAGCTCTACCCACTGCAGACTCTGCCCCTAAAGATGGGTCCACAATATATTTCACTCCAATTCCCCTTTTTAAACTCTCCCAGCAGATGACAGGATTTTTAGGAATGCTCTCTTTCTTCCAACTGGCTTAACGATATGCTTTGATTCTAATCCAGCAGCACATTTGAGTTTGAAATAAATGTGCGCTCATGAATTCTCTCACTTTTAGGTAATAAGGAGAATGACAAATATTATCAGACCTGGGAGATTGGGGTGGGGTGTGGGTTACTTTGATCTGGTTTCACTTTTGTAGCCTTAATTTCAGATTCAGGTTTATGATTTTAAGAGGACTGCCTTGCTGCCTGTTAAGAAATGGCTCCTCTGTTTTTTTTTTTTTTTTGGAAGGGGGGTACAGTTCAGTGTTTATTGTCCTTAACTGAGGGCAATCTGGGTCAGCTGGAGGCTTATGGAAGTAGTCCGGTTAGAGTGAATGAGTCTTAATCAGAACAAGTGAAGCATCCTTGTAGAGAGAAGCTGAAGAGCTATATTCCATTTCAGAAAGTTGGAGTAATCTGCATCCTGCTGGGCCAATCTGTGGCATCTGCATCCTGCTGGGCCAGTCTGTGGCATCTGGCCTGGAGCAGACAGCCCCACGTGCTGAAGCAGTGCCAAGCTCGCTTCTACCTGTGCATTCTACTGCGTCAGTTTCTAACTGCTTGGTTTTCAAAATTGCTCTCAGCTGTGCTCCCAAGCGTATGCTTATAAGCTGCACTCTGACGTTTCTCACAGTGCACTTTTCAAGTAACAGGGCGAATTTTCCTTTTACCCCTTCTCTGAAAGGTTGCCTCTAAGCTTAGGTATGCAGACCTTGAACAGAGTTATTTGCCCACGATAGTCAAGGCAGAAGCCGAATTTTTCTGGCCTATCCCTGGAGACTTTTTCTGACAAGCGTACCCTCCTCTCCTTCCCCAAGCTGTTTTGATTGAGCTGTTCGCCTCCACTCTTTCATATCTCATGTGGGGGTTGCTGCCTTGGCAGCATGGCTGCCTCTGTCAGTGGGAAGGAAGTGGTAAAGAGTGAGGGCCCTCTGTGTATGACGTGTTTCTAGGGGCTTTCTTCTGTGCCAGAGGGGAAAGTGTGTGTGTGTGTTCATGTGTGTGCATATGAAAAAGAGAGAGACTGAGACATATTTGTGTGTTCTTAGTTACCCTGCCTAGAATTAATGTCATTTTTGAAACAACAGGAAAAGGTTGCCATTTTACAGTGAGGATAAGGAAACATCAGTTTGTCTGCAGTTAGAAAGAGTCCATAGTAGATCATTTGGTGGTCAGGAGTGTTGACCAGTTTGCCCAAATTTTTTTTTTTGTCAGTAGAATGTGTGAATTATGATTAGCGTGAAAATGGAGGTATAAGAGAAAGATACATGTGAGAACGTGTCATAAAAATGAAGTCTATTAAAAGCCACATGTCTGCAGTAAATAATACGAAATTATCTGAAGTCAGTGCTGCTTTATGGTGGTGACATGAATGAGATTACGCCTTTCTTTCTTTTTTTTTTTTTTGAGACAGAGTCTCACTCTCTTGCCCGAGCTAGAGTGCCCTGGCGTCAGCCTAGCTCACAGCAACCTCAAACTCCTGGGCTCTAGTGATCTTCCTGTCTCAGCCTCCCGAGTAGCTGGGACTGCATGCATGCGCCACCATACCCTGCTAATTTTTTTTTTTAAATATATATTTTTAGTTGGCCAATTAATTTCTTTCTATTTTTAGTAGAGACGGGGTCTTGCTCTTGCTCAGGCTGGTTTCGAACTCCTGACCTTGAGTGATCCTCCTGCCTCGGCCTCCCCGAGTGCTAGGATTACAGGCGTGAGCCACAGCACCCGGCCAGTAACTGCATTTTTAATACCTTCTCTAGGATGCTTAATTCACATCATTAATGATAGTTAAATCTAGGTGTTATGTACATACTATAGGTACATACATTTCAGGTCAGCAAATACTGTACCAGGTTAAATAAAACCCAGTTCCTGCCATCAGAGAGTGCCACCAGAGAATTCACACTATGGAGGCAAAGATAGATGTAGAAACATAAAGAAGCATGATAAATTCCAAGATGTGCTGTGAGAGCACAAAGAATGGGGCAGAGAAGAGCTGAACCCTATTCTATAGCAGGCTGGTGAGACATGGGATATTCTAATCCCTTTGAACCTCCTCCCCCAGATTCATTTGAAGTGGTTTTTAACCTGCAGAGCTCTTTTTACTTCATCTCAGAGGGTGGGGTAGAGGGAAGAGTATATACAGCTCTGTAAAGTCTAGAGAATAAGAGCCCTAGGAAAATTATTTCTGTACAGATACAGATTGGCTTTGATTTAATTTAAATAAACTGGCTCTCAAAAATTCTAAGAATACTAACTACTCACACAGTTTTGCTTTCATTTACACACAGATGAGAAAGCATCTGTAGCTCTGCATTTTATTTGCTATAAGCAAAAAGTGGTTCGAGATATTTAAATATCTGAAGCTTGGTTGTATTGAGTCCTCACATGTCCCAGTTCAGCCCACTGCAGTTTTTTTTATTTTTTAAATTTTTTATCACACTTACATAATGCTGCAAAACGAAAGACTTTCAATGGATAAATTGATATAAATTTTTCTTCCATTGGCCGTATCTGCTGAAATAGCACTTCATGGCTAGCTATATTATTTCTTTATTTCCTCCAAAGCTTACTATTTAATTTACATATCTCTGCTGCAGCTCTCTAAATGACGTTCTCTTTAGAAACAACAAAACAAACCAGCAAAAAGAGAAAAGAAAGAAAAGAAAAAAACCTTTCCAAAAAAACAAAATAGTCCTTTGATTCAAGGTTCTTTGTGTGGGTTTCCGAAGTAGGTTGGTATGTTTGTGATGAATGCAAATAATTTATCAGGCCATTATAACTGCAGTGAGAGAAGCAGGTCTCAACTGCAGGTTTTTATAACAATAACATTTACAAGTGGGCTCTGCAGGGAATTGGTAGATTCATGACATCATATCTAGGTGTTTTTCTTTCAAGAAAAAAAAATTCTTTGTTTTAGAACCACTTTTATGTATAGGCCAAAGTTTATCTGTCATTTAATACCTGTGCTTTTGGAAGTACAAAGACTATTACATGGAGAGGTGTGGGCTCCTTCAAGCTGTGGCTTGGAGGCGTGCTCTCCTTGCTGACAGCATTCTCCAGAGTCTTTTAGTCATAAGGTGGTGGGAGAAAAAGTGAAGCCGGAGATTATGAGTACATGATATGCAGCAATGTAACCCCCTAGTTACAGGTTGTTTTTTTTTTTTTAAAGTGCATGGTTTAATCATTTGCCTTCAAAACTGCCTTGAAATATTATAAAGCCCTTGATGACTGGATTGTTCCTGAGCAGGTGACTTTGTGGTGGGAGAGCTATTTTCAGCTACACCAGTGATTCGGTTAATGCTTGGCTGTGACAAATGGCTTTGGGCTAAACCTTGACAGATGGGTCTTTTGAAACATAATAGCAACTGTATTCAATTAATACAAACTTTTAATATGAATAAGTATCAGGTGGAAGCTAAAGGCATTAGAATTGGGATAGAGTGGCTTCCATGTTTTCATCTAGGTGATCAGAACTTTTAGGTGGTGTTTTTTTTTTCCCCTCCTTCTCATCATTACTCAGGTGAAGGGAAGGTGAATGGATCTAGATGTCATCAGTGATGGATGACTATTTGCCTGGGTGAACTGGGAAGCTATTCACTGTTGCTTTGTTCAGAAATTTCCATGGTGAAAGCCTATGTCGCCTTTCAGTGAAGTGGAGTGGTCTGAAATATTAATAGATAGCTCAGGGAACTGAAATTTGGTTGGTCCTTCATGAGGAAAGATTGCTTTGTGCTTTTAAAGGATTTTCTAGTTTAGAGTTTAGGCAAGAGAGGTTGTTTCCTAGCTGATTATATTGTTTAGTTATCTCTTCATCATCCACTCTGCGTTTCTTAAGTTTCTCTCTTTGCACATCTCTTCCCATACTCCCCATTCAGTGCTCTCCCCAATTTAATTTGAAAATCTCTTTCTAATTTCTTAGTGAACTGGGAATTTTGCTTTTCTCTCCTTCCTTTTCCTTCTTTTAGCCAGGAAATTAATTAACATTAAGGATCTGACTCAAATAACTAAAATTTGAGTCATTCCATATTGGAGCTGACATCTTTTGCTTGATGTTGGTAGTTAAAAATAAAGCCATAAATTTATTTAAATATTGGGTGAACTTTTAAAATTAACAAAAAACTCTTCGAATGTCTACCATGTGCCAAGCATCTTGCTGGGCCTATAAATAAAAAGGTTCAAGTTACAACCCTAGAAGTTAAAGAGGGCAGAGTATGTGAGGTAGACAAGCCAATACGATCCAGTGAGAGAAATGTCTGTGGTAGGGGTATGTATAAGATACAGAGAAGAGAGGCATCTTGGGGTGAAGGTTTCATTGGGGAAGACTTCCTGCAAAAAGTGGTGGCTGAGCTAAAATGAAATATAATAACAACAACAAAAATAATGGCAACTAACATATACTGAGCTTTTACTATGTGCCAGGCATGTATTAAGTACTTTGCTTAGATTATCTCCTTTAATAGCTTTAATAACCCTGTGAGTTAGGTAGTGTTAAAGTCATTCCTGTTTTACACATGAAGAAACTTAGGAAATTTGACCCAAGATGACACAGGAAGTGACTGCATTGGCAGTCTTATTTTAGGAGCTAAAGCTTTATCCACAGATTTTTGGGGAGGGGGCTAGAGATGGAGTGGGAGCACTTGTAGAGTAGGCTATTGATCTCAGTAGGGGATTTTCTTTGAAAACAAATTTCAACTCAATTTTCTGAGGTTTCTGTATGAACTTCACCTTGGGGACTGAACGTATTTTCTCACTAAACCTAGATTAAATGAGGATGGTTTTCATATTTTTATTTCTTTTTTTTTTTTTTTTGGAGACAGAGTCTCACTCTGTTGCCCAGGCTAGAGTGCCATGGCATCAGCCTAGCTCACAGCAACCTCAAACTCCTGGGCTCAAGCAATCCTTCTGCCTCAGCCTCCCGAGTAGCTGGGACTGCAGGCATGCGCCACCATGCCCGGCTAATTTTGTCTATATATTTTTCGTTGTCCAATTAATTTCTTTCTATTTTTTAGTAGAGACGAGATCTCGCTCTTGCTCAAGCTGGTTTCAAACTCCTGACCTTGAGCAATCCGCCTGCCTCGGCCTCCCAGAGTGCTAGGATTATAGGCGTGAGCCACCGTGCCTGGCCCATATTTTTATTTCTAACCTGTAAAGTATAGTTATGCTGTCTTAAGTAGCTAGATTAAGAGGACTTTTCCCCACTCTTTTGCCCATAAATATTGCCCTCTTCTAGGGAGATGTCGTGATAGTGTTTTTCTCTTCAGACCTTTGAGGCTTCTTGAGCGACAGTCTTATAGGAGAGGACTTGCTCTTCTGAGCATTCTTAACCATCAAAGTGCTGTAAGATTCAGGTTTTGTGACTGAGTCCTTGGAAGCTTATTTTTCATCCAGCAGACAATGTGAATCGTAGCTGAGATGTATCTGTTGGGCAGCTAGTTCCACGGGGCAGTTGGTCTTTGATCAGAATGGTCTTTGGGAAAAGTGGGAACACTACAGTCAAGGGAAAGAAGTCAGAATATGGATACAAAGCCTATTAATTCTTGTTTAGCAGTTAGTTTAGTTTCAGCAAATCATCTACACCATAACATTTAACAAACTGTGCTCTTAACAAAGGTAGGCACACAGCAAAGCTAGTGAACAGTAATTATTTTCTTTTCAAAGGACTGCTTTGTGAGGCAACTGCCACCTTTCAATCCAACCTGTGTGCAGTTGAGGAAGAAAGTGTTGGCCCTTTTGAAAAGGAGGAGAGAAGGCAATGGTTATTACCCTGGCTTTTTCTAAACTTTACAATACCTGATTGTGTCCTTCAAAAGATTTTGTTACCTCCTCTGCCTTGCTTTCTGAATATGCTAACCCCCGCACAGGAGAATTAGTGTGGAGAGTAACATGGAACAATTTTTTGTGTTTGTTTATTAGTGGGTGTGCAGGTGGTAGACATGCTGACAGAGGGAAGGTGGAAGGTGCCCCCTGAGAGGGTTTGTTTTTGCATGGTTCCTGTGAATTGTTTTTGGGATTGATAATGTGCTTGTTTATCTCATTTTCATATGGCAGCCATGTTGGCTGAGACCCACTGCTTCTTGGAGAATGCATACTTTGGATGATAGTTGCAGGAAGACAGATGGTGTAGAGCCATAGTTCAATCACTGACTAAATCACTGAATTTAAGGCTTCTGCCTTACTGCTTGATAATAGTTCATTACAGGTATGATTCTCAAAGGAAAGCCTTTGTATGAATTCATGACCATATTATTAAAATTGTGAAATTTCAAGAAATGAATTTTAGCTTTGATGACTGTTAAAATTAAGTGCCAATTTTTTCTACAAAATGCCCTAACTGGTTGGGTATGGTGGCGCATACCTGTAGTCCTAGCTACTCGGGAGGCTAGGGTAGGAGGATCACTTGATCCTAGGAGTTTGAGGCTGCAGTGAGCTATGATTGTGCCACTG